>CCAG010010123.1:0-92659 GCA_001077435.1 Glossina morsitans morsitans
GAGAGAGAGAGAGAGAGGGAGAGAGAGAGAGAGAGAGAGAGATAGAGATAGAGAGAGAGAGAGAGAGAGAGAGAGAGACGTTCAATACGTACCAGCAATAACCGGCGGTGATGACAATATATTGTTTTTCATAGTGTTTCCTTTCGATCTCATTGCTGCGAAAATTATGTCTTAAGTGAAAAGACATTTTAAAATACTTGACATAAGTAGGATATGATATATAAATTTAATTGAACACAGAAGTGTACATAGATTGCTTACTTTTAGTGTAGATAAAACGATTTAGCTTAATTCGGAACAAAAGACGGAAAACCAAAATAAAATAAGTTTCCATTAAATTGAGCTTAAAATGGTCAAAAGAGTTGATCGGTACGACAATGTTTAAAAGAAATTAAACAGATTATACAGGCTGGCAACCGTTCATGTGTGCAAAACACCATGTTTCACTAATGGGTAAAAAGACATTAATTATCATACAACTGCACATACATATTGTTTTGCGTACATACATTTTGCCACATATTAAATTATATATATATATATATATATATATATTTATATGAATGTATATTAATGTAACTACACATTTAACAGACAGACTATGCTGTCTGCTTGAAAATATGTGAGATTTTGAAAGGCGTAAAAAGGATTTATTAAATTGAATAATTACATGCATAGCAAAGTGTGTATGCCGGCTAAGAAAGGCTGGGTTGAAATCGAATAAATAGTTGCTGATGGTCAGTAGAAGCTTGGGTTATGGTTGCCAGCATTTTGTTATGTATGCCTAGGGTAAAATTGAAGAAGAGATTTCAGTTTTTTGTGTGCATTACCTGGAAGGAGACACTTTCACATGACTAACTCATACCATGACAGAACTCCTCTTTCTGTTGCTACTGTTGACGCCATGTTAAACGGTTAATTTGTTTTCTTATGTATTTTTGTGTATATATAACTAAATGCTGCACAACATTGACCCTTAGGTAATATACGTTAAGCCTTTATATACTATATGGTTGTAGTCACATGAGTTAGGCAGTTTACAAAGTATTGAGCGTTTTTTTGCGTAGTGTTCGAAATATCATCAGTAGGTAGAACTTATATATTATTTTAGGCTTAAATTTGAAAACGAAAATTGCCCAATATCCCGACAGATAACGACCGCTCGAAAACGACACATAGGATGCCACGATAACAGAAAACACTTGTATGTTCTTAGTGCGAAATCGTTTGTAGAAAATTTAGAGGGACATAAGCAACTTAAAATATTTTTAATTTTTCGAAAACTTTTCTAAAGTGGTTGAAAAAAAAGTGAAGAAGTTCCATAATTCGTGACAAAACACTCACATATAAGATATTTGTGTTGCGTAGTCTCCAAGCCATCCGCCGTTATGCACTAGTGCTGCTATGGAATAACGTAAATCCTGATTCATGGCAATTAAAGCAATTGGACTTACGGCATCCAGAAAAGCGAACATAATTTTTCAGCAGGAAAATGCGATGCGCCTTACAACCGTAATGACGAATTAACAACCGAGAGGATTTATGTCGACGATCATGTATAGCTTGGAGCCAATCGTACAAGTTTATAACTTTTTTGCCCTATATTGGTTTCCTATTCTGTAATGGCTCAACCAAAATTCCCAGAAGTTTTATAGCAACGGCATTATTGAGTTGATAATAAACTGTTTAGTTTTTTCTTAATCAAAACATATCCCATTCCCATTGGAATAAAACAAGAAATTGTCGACCAAATAAAAAGAAGAGATTTGTCTATCAATCCTATCCTTTAGCAGGACAACTTGGCTTTCGCAGCATTTTTAAACATCTGTTCTTGAGGTGCTCGCACACCAGACGCTATTCTACAACGATCCGTAGTTGCTTAACCGTACTGCCCGATTTTGGAGCAGTCTACCCGTAGCGTTCCTTACCAGGTTTCCACTTCTAAATCGAACATATACACAATTAACCTCTTCGTTTTCTTCCTTCTCTACCTATAAATCTTCGCCCACACCTATATGACTGATTGAACAAAAGCAGAATGTTAATAAGTCACCTTGACCGAATACTCCGACAGTTTCTAGTTCTTCTTCTCTTACAGAGATACCTACTACAGTTGCAGTAGAATTGAATTTTTTTAAAGAATTAAACAACAATCGCTTTTCAGGACATTTTAAGTTAGTGGTACGTACGTAGGAAGAGTTTTAGATTGAATAATTGGTCAAATCGCAAATAATAAGCTTAGGTTTTGAAAAGTACAGTGGTACCTCAAGGTCTTGCTATAAATACGTCTTACGTACTGTGGAATACTTCCTAACCTGGCAAAAGGGAAGATGATGACAACGCTAAAATAATGAGCCTCAACAAATATAGCGAAGTTATTTGTTTCATAGAAAGTTAGTTCCCGACATAAGAAAGAAATTTAGAAATAAAAGCTTAGATTAAAAGAGTAGTACAAGGTGTATAACAACATATTAAATTTTTTAATTCATTTAATATAAGCAAACTTTAATAAAACGCAAGGACTTGACCATTCCTTTAGGGCTCGAGGCATTAGGCTTTTTTAAAACTTTGATTAGAAAGATTCCATTAAGTAAAGCAGTCCAGCAATGCGCAAAGGGTACAATAAACGATCGATCAAATGCATCATAGAATCAATATAATCAACTTTAAGTAGAGGAAATAGTCGCTCCTCTAATCTAAAATGGTGAACGTCTTCAGCTTTATTATGAGCTCAAGCAAGAGAGAAGGCACAGTAAGCCACTTCTTGCAAAACGTAGAATATCTTCTTAGAAAGGCATCCGGTACGGCTATGGCAATTAGATGTATCTGCAGAAGAGAAACCATGAGTTACTGGGGGAGGGAAGAAATAGGATCGTTGAGAATGGATACTTAAAGGCCAAAAGAAAAGTGCAGCGTTCTGGGGGAAAACTAAACTTCCATAACTTACTGGCCCTCTATAAAAAACTGTACAGTGAGCTGAAGAAAATGATAAGAAGCATCAAGAGAAATACTTCAGGTACATACCCAGAATAAGTAATGTGAGAGATGTAAAAATGGATCCTGGTTGAAGAAATAGGTGCAATCGCAAAACAGATTCACGAGAATAAGGCGCCGGACCAAGTGGCATCATTAACAGTGCAATGAACATAGCTATCTTATCACAATCTCAAATCTTGCTTCTGATAGATGGAAATATCGAACAAATCCAAATCTATCAGCCTATTCGATACAATGGGCAAAGTCTATGAAAGAATAATTTGCAACTGCATAGACTAGGAGCTCGATAACAACGATGGCCAGTTCGAACACCAAATTGGGTTTAGAAAAAAAGGAAAGGAAACGCTCTAAAAGTTGGAATAAGGAATATTACCTTATAGCAGTACTAGATTTTAAAGATACTTTTAATTTCGTTAGCATCTAACTGCAGCAAGAGATGCTTTCCCGCCTAAGAAAATCACACACATATTTACCACCGCGTATATATATATAGATATATATATCATATATATGTTCATACATATATATATTGGCCACGTCATTGATACGAATTATGTTTGGCCATTTTACTAGCGTTTATCTTGTGTCATATTTGATGTCCTTTAACCAAGAAAGGGTAGCTCAGTAAGACCTTAAACATATTAAGTATAAGTATATAAAAGTGTAAGTTTCCCCTCATATCTTTATTACATTTTCTCGTTTAGGGCCACGACTAAATATTGCTAATGAGCTGCAAAGGGTTGGTGTACGAGTATATATGTATGACTGTCAAGGACATTTGTCATAATTTACTGATACGCTTAGCACAACACTAATCTATTTGTGTGCCTGCGTTTCATGTATTTATTATATGTACGTTTGTCTCCTTATGTGCATTTTGAAAATACATTAAGGCATAGAGATTATAGTTTAGACACCTGTGGCATACAGATGTCATAAACAGGCAGAATGTATTAATTACAAAAAGCCAAACCATTTAAATTGGACAAACAATTAAGTAGTTGCAAACTTAATTTCACGCACACACGTACTTCGAAATATTTATATATATATATATATATATTCATATTTACAGTTTCATATATTGGGTTGTTTAAGACAATGCGAATGATAATAATGCTAATAATAATAATAATAATAATTATAATAATAATGATGATGAAGATGACGACAGTGATAATGATGATGATGATGATGCTAATGATGAGGGTCAATAACGTTAAACATGCGGGTGACGTATGGACAATTACATATGCAAACATGCATACCTTTCATATTCTATGGATTCTTGTTTCGAGAGCTAATTTGTTATTTAATTAAATATTGTTTACTTAAACAATAACAAAACTCATATAACATGCAACACAATCCAGCATACCACAGAGTACATATAATATATATATAGATATATATGTAGGCATATGTATATATGTATATACATCTAAAGTAAATTGCTTAAGTTATTTGAAACATCTATCAAACACAGTACCTTGAAATATCTTATTTGTAGGCTTTTCATTCCTCGAGGCTAACAGAGGAAAAGACATATAGAGAAATAGCGTAAGCGCCCGTCGTCTATAAATGCAAATGTTTATTAATATGATTTTTATCGTTCCCTTGGGTACTATTGTGCGGCATTTGAATATCCCATTAACTTTGACTGTCGCTTAATGTACGCGTGTGCGTTCATAAATCTCGTTCATCCTTATTTCTTCATTAATTTAACTCAACTTCATAGATTTCGCCAAAAAATATAATATTATTGCGGTGCTTATTTACCCTTTGGTTTTGTATCAAAATGTATTCTTTTCTTTTATAATTGTAATTGTTGTTGTTCTTATTCTTTTTAAATGAAAAAACTCTAGATACCCTTTTGCTGCATTGTTAGTCGAATTAATGCTATCACCGCATTGCCATCAAATCTGACGTTATTGTTGTATTTAAAAATTCGGCGGAGCAACTTTGACAATTTGGGGTTGTCCAAAAAGTGTACTATACTACTATACACCGTTTCCCTAAATTCATTATGTTCTGTTATAAGGGTGGCTTGGTGAATGCCTTGCCATTCTTAAGTTAACGCTCCTCGAATAGATGCTTTCGTTGTACTACTACTTGCTATGTAAGTGCCTTGCGATCCTCCTTTTGCGGAGTTGTAACAACATTATAGGGCCAAAATGCTTTCTTTAGTCTGCCGTTCTGTACCTATCTCGCAGTACAAATCAGACGATCTTCGATTTGACTTAATTAAGATACCATTTAATAACCTATGGCCCTGTTGTCCTGTTTTTGATAGCTTAAGTTAATAAGAAAACCATACCCACTTAGAATTAAACCTTCAGTACCATTTATATCAAAATCATTTTCCTTTTGATGCTAAGTACTCGTACTACATTTTAGATCAAGCTCTCCATTGCATCGCAAGCGGGAGATTATTTTAGGCGTGGTTGTTGACGGATTCACTGAATTTTCATATGATAATAATCATGTTTGTATCGTTTTCTCTATCCACGCAGAAAAGTGTCGAACTTTAGGCAACAGTCCGTAAGATCCAACTGAAGAAAGAAAACATGTACGTAAAATTTGAATGCACAGTTGTTCACTTTTGCACAATTCAGGTTACGCCGGTTGTCTCGCCTACTAAAGGACTTTAGGGTCAAATCTGGAATAAAATTACCTTCAATTTGTAATGAGGAGCTCAGAGAGTCTGCGGTCATGAATAAAAATTTGCTTTTTATATCGTAAGCATTCTGTTAGCTGTAATTGAAAATGTGTGGCAGCGCTGTTCTTCGATACACATATTTATAAAGTAAAAAAATACTTACTCTTTTCATATCATTGGTATGCCTTGCACTATTTATGGTACAGGGTATGTGGAGATTTTTAGGATGCATGTAATACCCACAAGGACCTAGGACTTTTATAATACCGATCGATTTCGTCAATTTTATTTATTTATAAGCAATAATTCCTGGCACACTTTTTATTTAAAATTTCTCACTACTTGTTCCTGTTGTCTTGTCTTTCGGTGCATCGACAATTGATTGTAAGTCTGCATGGATGTTCTTTACACAAAAAACATTGATGCTTATCAAAATCACTGGCTGACCGACTCTCATTCGTTTCTAACCGTGCACATTCTTATACGCTCTCTCTTTATATTATTTCTTTTGTTGCTCTTCTTATTGATGTTGTCTTAGCCACAGTAAAGAGAGACCATGCAGACAGGATTAGATTAGTGGTCTCTGCTATCATAATTGGTTTGATCCATGATGCGCTTTGGATATGGATGACAAATGGAATGAGAAAAGTAAACAAACGGACATCCTTTACTGTATATACGTGGACATCACAACGTTGATTAACGGAACAAGCATGTTCTGAAAACTGCTTCTTTTTTTTTTTAATGAATATTGGAAGTTCAAAACTTCTCCAGACCATTAAACTTTATTTCAGATTTTTCTTCATTACAACTGCCGCATGAATATTAAATATTACCGAAAGTAGAACAGGTAACAGTTTGAAGAGGATTTCTTTAAATTGCCACTAATCTGTAAAGTGTCCACGTCTATGCTTCCATAATGAATGTTTATGAATTGCATGATTTAAGATGCTGTACACAATAGTTTATATAAGTTTTGATTCATCAAGATGTACAACAAAATCAACTCGTTTATAAACAAACACATATATATGTGTGAAGGCGCTTGTCTGTAGACTTGTAAGTCTTCAAGTCTTGCAAATAATATTGCCCTCTGGTCGAAATGTCCGATTGCTCTTCTAATTATCCACCTCACTTTATTTAATTGTCTTAACAAAGTCTGATTAGCGACACACAGTTGATATCGTCTTGGCTTCGTAGAAATTTGGCTTCGATATTAGGAAAGAAGACAATGAAGACAATAGTTAGTGTCAAAGTATTTTGTGGCTCTCTACAAGTACATGATAGAATCGTAAACATCTTGAAAGAGAGAGAGAGAGAGAGCACCAACTTTTTACTTACCAGCGTAAAAGTAATGAAAAGTCTAGAGTTGTCTTTTACGGCTATGAGAGAACTACAATTGAAGAGATTAAAGCCGAACTCATTGCTTTCGATTTTAATTTCACTTACACTTTCCGTGAATACACAAGCATTTATAAAAGGAAAATTTATAACAGACTGTAATAAAGCGGTTTGCAAACTTCTAACTATCGACGTATTCTTAATTATGATGTTAATGATTAGCGAAGCTAGAATCACTCCACATCCGCAATTTTTTTGTTTATTTTGTTCTTGTTTGTTCAAACAGGTTCCTAAGAAGAATATCCTTGGGCTTGCCTGAATTTAACTAGCACCAGAATTTATAATTTTAGTCGTTATCGTTAGCAAGTTGACTATCTCTATGAACACTCTTAGTTACGCGCGCCTAATCAGGAATGACATTTTTAAATTGAGCAGTCACTTTATGGTATCATAAAGAGTAAAGGATAAAGGAAGTCGTAGATGTTAGCTCAAGTTGTTCCTACTTCTAAGACAGGCGAACCACCAAATTATGTCAACATCTACCGTCTTATTAGTCTTTTGAATACTCTAAAGAAAACCTTTGAAAGGGTTACTACAGGCGAGTTATTAAATCACAAATCTGGAGAAAAATTTTATTTCAAGGCAACTGAACGAGGCGGTTTTAGAAGCCATCGTAATACTTCACACCAATTACTACGCATAAGTCGCCATGTTAGAGACAAATTTGAGTCAAATTGATTCTATTAGTTTGCCTCTGTATGTTTGCTTTAACGGTTTGATTTGTAGAATTTTATCTCTTAGTTTTCCATTTCTCCAAGTTAATTTGAGGCTCTTTGTCTAAAAGATATTTCTTCGTCTCTCTTTCAAATGGATTTTCCGATTTACTATCTATTCCTGCAGGTCCTCTGTTGTGAGTCCAATCTTGTATTCGATTTTCTGTTCTGACCTTTCAAAACTTAATGGTTGTCACGTTGCGTCATACGCTGATGCTATCTATATTTGCGCATTGCATGAACTTGGTTGTAAGATAATAAACAAATGCAGAAAAGACGCAAACCGCTTTCGCTTTCTACCTTCATCTGGTTCGATAATTCAAGCTCGTGAATTTCTTTTTTTTGATCACGTTAAGTACTTGGAAGTTATACTGGGTAAAAAGTTAATCTTCCGCAATCATATTCAATATATCAAAGAGAAATACAACGATGCGATAAGAACAGAGACTCTAGGTTGATCACTCTAAATAAGATCTTTCCATGCAAAACCCCTTTTCAATTGATTACATTATAGGCGTTTCCCGTATGGAATAACTGTAAACTAACACAGATTAAAAATTCGCAAGTATGCCAAAATAAATTATTCACAATAATGCAAACCTCCCCAAGTGACTATTAAATTAAAAAGTGCCAAACAATAACAAATTGGGGCGCATTACAAACAAAAAGGATTAAATTATAAAAAAAAAAAAAATGCATAATAAATTGGCATTTGTCTCACCAAACTCTTTTAAATCGGCTCCTTTGTAAACCCTAATGTGTAATCTATTAAGGAAGTCATTCTGTAATATTTAACTTTAATCGGCGATTTTTGTTTATAGTCTTACGTAGGTCATATATTTCGTATGAACTCTACCATCATTTTGTTTCTTAATAGTGGCATGGACTTAAGCATATATGCAGTATTCTTAAGTGAGTATGTGAACAGCTCATGTTAACTTAATCTGTCTGCAATAAAACTGGACTTCAAATTCAAACTACACTCCACGCTTTTCCGTTGATGTTCCATTGAGAAATTTGTTATGAAAATAGCTGCGATCGGCCGCTGATACACTCATAAATAGTAACTTTCTTTATGTACTGCATTAAAGTTTCTTAAAGTTTCCAAATAACAATTACATATAACATGTTACCATAGATTGATGAGCATCGAAGATTTATAAACATATAGCAAAAACAAGCTTGAAAAGTTGAAAGCATGAACATGGGGAAGCACTTACTTGTAAGGAGAATTATCAAGTCGACTATTATCAAGTTCTCACGCCTACCTTAATCTCAATTAAACTTAAATGTCAGAAAATTCCTGGACATTGATGATCGGGGAAGGCGCGGAAGGAAAATTTTAAAAGGCAATTAACTTTTTAGATTTGTTAATATTTCATCTATATATCGATTTCGTGATGTTATGTATAAACTTATTTTCAAGTCGAATAATTAAAGGAAAATTTAATAGAAAAAAAAAGATGAATTTTCAACACCACGTCATAAATCAAGTAAGGTGTAGTGGGAAAAGAAAGAATAGCAGTAAAAAAAAAATGAAACTATTTATCAAATAAGCTTCCATCGCTGAATGATGCTGAAAAGGCGGAGTTTACAATGAAAAAATAAGGCAACGCCTTCTGTATATGTGCAGAAAGCTTTACAACAACTCACACAGTATATATATCACAGCAAAAATATTCAAATATATATACATACATATATATATATATATGTATATATATATATATATATACATAGAAATATATGTATAATATATGTATATATATATGTATTAATTTATGTATATAACTACAGCGTCGTTATGTAGGAGGAGCTTACGGTCATTTCATTTTATGTATGTACAATATTTATGTGAATGTAAATATATTTTCTTCACTTTAAATATAAGCTCTTGCGTAAAGTAAACTGCATTGGTATTGATATGATATTGTACACAATCGATATATAATGTAGTAAAAAGCATTTACAATAAATGTACCTAAAATATGTCCTACATGGCGTATGTGCGACTAATTTATTACTTTATATAGCTGCTAAAATATTTTAATGCGCTATGTTTCACATCAAACGCTCCATGTGATTGTATGAGAATTCCAAACACATTTTCTTTGTTATTCTTAAATAGCGTTAGTCAAAAGCAAGCATGCAATTGCATGTCTATGCATTTACGAAGTAGACGGACTTCGAAGAAGTTAACTCGTCGTTTCATGTCTGTGAAGTGTATTTTTAAAGAGGATAAATTTTATATATTGAACGAATGTGTCCCATTCATTCTTCAATCATATTCATAGATATAGTAAAATGGTAAAATCAGATTATGTTCACAAATCCGTTCAGAATAAGACGGTGTCGAAACACTCATCCTCTCATTAATAGTAAATATTCTTGATTAGCCTGACCAATGTGGCTGATCTACGTCTTTTACACGACGAGGACAGGGAGCAGCCTCTTAATATACTTATATCATGCGATATGAAACTCTCTAGTCCCTAATGATTTTACGTGGCCACCTACAGTAATTGCTTTCTAATCCTAATGCGGGTCCAGCGGCACAAGGATTAGGTAAAAAGGGATAATCGACGCACACGTCGAGCAGGAAGATCTCCATCAAGTAGGGGAGGGCCACAATGACAGAGGAAGTATGGAGAATTTCTTCCCCTCTGGACGGGACCGTAGCTCATTATGTAATACTTTAGAGATTTGGGGCAACGGCAACCACAACGATGTTGCTTCTAGAGCCATACCCACTGCCAGGTCTCTGCCGCGTACGTATTGAAAATTGCATCCGCTGCTTGTTCGGAATATAAGGCCTTAGCGTCCATAGAGCTTGCATGGTCCTCCATCCTTTTCTTTATAGATTTTGAACGTTTCAGTAGAAGTATTGACCCGCCAACATTACTACGTCTCTAGTCCCCTTAACACGACATAAACCTATAGTGGATCTTACATCACCGTAGTAGCTGAGTGCTTAGTAAAAAAGAGTGCAACCAGACGACTTTCAATAATCTCGATTGCTTCTCCGCGGAGTTTACCCGTCGGTGAGAACATGCGATACCCAGGCAACTTCAAAACATATGGGTGAGAACGCGAAGAGTGCCCAGTAGTGGTGTTGATTGGTACGCAGATCTCTTTCCGCCTTACGCTCTTGCTTTTACGGTCTTCAATATTGGTCTAGAATCCTAGAGCAGGCTCCAAAAAGCGTTATGCAGTCAATAGGAATTAGAAATTCAAGAAGTAATCTGTTCGATCGATCTGTTCGATCATATGCTCTATATGAATGGTATGTGGAAGAATGTACCTATCGTTTATGTATTGCTGCACGTACGTGTGGTTGTTATATGATAATTTTCATGTATGTAAGATTTAAGTCTTTTTATATATATCTTATGGATATATACAAATATGGATGAATAACGTTGCTGCAGTTGGAGCGTGCCTTTCTTTATCTCTTCGGCACCTTTACAGCTAACAGATTCATCTGTTTAAACGAAAGTTGAGTAACGAAGATTTGTCTTAAAATTGGTAAAGCTTTTCTGCTTCGTATTTTTTTTTTTTTTTTTTTTTTTGCGACATTTAAGAGCACTTTTGGAAATTCAGGAGTAACCAAACAGGTTTACAATGATTTAACAACCAGTAAATAATATAAATAAACACTTGACAACACTAACAGACTAACAATCATATAAGACGACTATATCACACTTTTATATACTTGAGTGTCTAAATGTGTTTTCTTATGTGCATGGGCATGTGTGTTATGTTCTATTTGAAAGCATCAACAAACACTTTATCATTGTTATGTGTCGTCTTTTGTCTAACTAAAATGTATCTTCGTGTCAGTACAAGATGTTTCTAACGCCTCAACATGTTGCGCCTCACAACACCATCACCAATATTTCTATACATGTATGAGATAATATTTATTTTAGTTTGTGTTTCGTTCGGTTTTGCTCTAAAAGAAGAAGACATAGTAGAGGAGTTTCATATTTAATGACGTTCTGTTTAAAAAGGAGGGTGTTTAAGTGTTGACACACCTACTATAAGAATAAAAGCACCAACAACTTTATCTTATAACAAAAAGAGAGATGGAGAGAGAGAGAGGAAGGGCGAGCCAGAGAGAGATAGATAGATAGATAGATAGAGAGAGAGAGAGAGAGAGAGATGGAGAGATAGAGAGAGAGTGAGAGAGAGATAAAGTAAATTATCAAGAAGTTTATTATTTTTATAGTACATACAAACAGCATATGCATAAGAGGACATATGTTGTTTTTGTTATACTAAAATTTTTACTTTTGTTAGGTTTCTATGCGATGAACTAAAGACCTTAACTTTATAAATATGTACTCAAAGAAATTTCTTTTCACATATTTTATATAGAAAATTTGCATTTTGTTTATAAAGTGACCGATAATTTCGATAAGATATGCAGAAGTTAATCTAAACTTTGAACATTTTACTAAGAACCATTAGAGGTAAGAGAGGAAAGGAATAGAGAAAGACTTAGGAGGAAACTATAACTTCCCGCCTTATGTCGCTGAGAAATTACACAGCACCGAAGTAAATTCATAAACGAAATTACGTTTATTTGGCGCAGCGATTTAGAATTCCTTTGTGTTTCGCTTGTGCAATTTCAGTTATGCAGGGCATCGACAAGAATGCTTTTGTTCTTAGTTTTGTGCTTTAAAAAGCATTTTACTGCGTCGTACAGAGAATCATAATTTTTGACTTTCGCAATGGCGGCTCATGATAAACACCAGGAATAATGGAGCGATGTATTTCGTCATAGCTTGCATTCGAGTTTTTAACACTTCATTTAGATTATATTATATTAACCACGGGTCGACTACAGGGTTAATCATTTTGTCATGCCTTTTACGGCACAAACAAATGCACTTTAAGCCCAGGAATCCTAATTCAATGATTTTTCTGTCCGTTTGCTTACAAAAATGTCAAAATCCTATATGTTAACATTGGACGATTAAGACGATTCCATAGATTGAGGATCACAATAAGTGTGATCGACATACAAGTTTCCCGAGAATAGCTAAGAAACAAAGAGAGAGTCGTCAGAGTTATCAAGTATGCTGGGTATTTCAATGTATTTCCATTATACGACTGATTAACGACCCCTAGTATATGCCAATCTGAATTAATTTGAATGTGAAGTCCTAAATATTTGAATATATGGGGGAATAGACTTGTGTCTCCTTCAATATAGAACGCACTTAAGCCGTAGCCCGATTAGGATCAATCGTGGATTTGTTAGCATCGTCGCTTCGTTTAACGGTAAAGACAAACCATCTATATACATATGAGCGAGAGTGTTCACGCGCACGGTCCGATTGTGTGTGTGTATACATGTGTGACAATGCTGTGGAAACTCTAAAAGACGGGTGTTAAATAAAAAGCTACCCTAGACTTTACAATTTGTTGTATGGTTAACTGAAATAACTAAAAGCTGATCTCATTTAAAGCGAATAATTTATCTTCACATATATCAGACATACTCTAAGTGGAGATCACTATGACGATAAGACTTATGTTCCAAATTTACTCCGAGAACGGCTCCAGGAAAAATAGTGAGCTCCCTCTTCACAGTTGCATTGGCGAAGCACTTGGGAACATTTCAGGAGCGAACTGATGCTCTCCGTGTTGATTGGTAAAAATCCTTTATCATTTGTAGGTGGTCGATCCTTTAAAGCAAGTTCTACAATAAATCAGGCAAATATGTAAATGAAATCAAAATAATTATTGAGATTTCATATTAGAAATCTTCCAGGAACTGCCCCTTCCATTATGTGTAAAATCTATTGAACACTTTCGTAACAAGCGTTTCGTTTTAAAATTTGCTGCTCTTTAGACACAATTAGATCGATGCTTATAGATTTCGATGTAAGTAGCATAGGATGAGAGGTATATTCATTTTATCAAAGCGTTTACAATGCCCAGAGGCAAACTTCAGAGACCCCACAAATTATATATACTCTTGATCAGCGTCAAATTCTGAATCGATTTTAACATGTCTGTCTGTCTGTGTAGTGTATACTGTAAATATTCTCCTGACCGCAAAAATGCAGCTATCGATTTCAAATTTGGCAGAAACGTTGGGAGTTCTTGGTAGTGAAAATGGGTCAAATCGGTCGAAGGATACGCCTAGAGTACCACGAAAACTGAAAACACCTCTGTTTTTCGAAAGGAATGAAAAATTGGTTGTTTGCTTAATCTACAAAATCAGCCACGCCTACTCGATTTTATTTAGTGTGACATAACATAATATTTTATTTTTAAATCTTTTTAAACCACAGAAGCGCGCTTCAAAAACTCCATGGAGTATATAAATTATTTCCCATCTTAATATTCGGAGCGCAGCTCAGCGTGTCCTCCTCTTTATCTGCCCAATTGTTTAGTATCTGTGGTAAACATACTTTCGTTCGCAAAAATGAAGTTACAGCCTACAAAATTTACGAAGGAATTTGAAAAGGACCCGAGCCTTTTAACGAACATGTCAACAGCGTCCACGCGCCTAAGTAAGAAAAACTGTGAAAACTTTCGCTTTTTTGTTTTTTGCTTGTTACTCATAAAGTACAACATGTACACCACATATTCCCTGCCGACCCAATGAAATTTTTCTTTTTCTCTTAGCATCACGGTGATGGGTATCAAGGATTCGGTCATGACCGAATATAATTTTCTTCATCTCTTTCTTTCCCAAACGCCATGCGATTTGTCTGGAAAGGTCGTGACGTGCTGGTGTCTAAAGCATTGATGAAGAAAAAACCAGACTTTGAATTTGAGAACCGCTTCTTTGATATTATAGGTGTAACATTTTATTATACTCAACCCCACTTGTGGTCCAAGGGTACATTAAATCTGCGAAACGTTCAGAGTCATTTTCTGAATTGATCTATGTTTGTCTATCCTTCTGTTCGTTTGGTTTTCTTGTGTTCAACCTAAAGGCCGAAATATTTTGATGAAATTTGGTACGTCGACATGTTTTGGACCAAAGATGAACGCTATTGAAAACGATTCGGATCGGGACACTTTCTCCACCACTTTCCATATAAGGCTTTATCTTAAAAACCCATCACATGAATAACTAACTGTATTAAGAGTTTTTACTTGTGTTACAATGAATTTTTAAAAGCTTAAAGGATTTTCAAAAAAGTTTCGATAGAATTTTAAAGAAAACGTTGAAAAATCATCAACTCGCTATGCTTATGTTAATTGAACGAAATTTTAATTCGTTTATTCCTTTTCTCAAAATCTTTATTTTTAGAATGCATTTGTAAGTTGTCTTTGTTTAATTTCTAATTAAATTTTGTTTCTTATTTATTTTCGTCTCTTATTTTCTGTCTAATATTCCCAGTCTGTTAAACGACGTCTAACTTGTATATTTGTGTCTATGTAAATAAACCCCTTGATCATAATGAAGCTTTTTATCTTCCTTCTCTGCTATCAACGAACTCTAACGGCTTGGTTGACATTACTCTGAGTGACGCCACTTGAGTATTTATTCGTTTGTTAAAAAAGTTTCCGCTTCCGCCGCATTACTCCATCAAGTTGAATGTTAAATTTTATTTTTATCGTTTCTTTTCTTTTTCTTTTTGTTTTGCCTTTTGGTTTTGTTTTTTTTTCTTTTTTGCTTTTGCTTTTGTTGCGGAAAAATTAGCAAACATTCTGGTGGAAGAACAAAAGAAACAAAAAGCAAAAAAAGAAAAAAAAAATTAACGGAAAAAAAGTTATATTTGAAGAACCACCACAGTGTTGTTGTTGGTTAAGAGGTAATTCAGTTTATCTTTTATGTTATTATTGTTGTTTATATTTTCGGCAATTGTCGAAAAAGCAACAAAAAGATAACAACTGGTACAATTAAAAGATATCTAAGGACAGACGAAGAGACACTTAATTTCATTTCCGCATTATTTACATTGTTTTATGAAAAGGAATGAAAATCTCCTCAGAGAAGATTCACATATTTTGCGTATGCGTATGCGTGTGCGTGTGCGTGCGTGGGTACGCTTTAGTAAAAAATTTTTCATAATTTTTTAAATCTATTACAATTCTTGTCATTGGGTGTGTTTGATAAACGGCTTCAAATTGCTTACTTTCAATAATTTGTTAAACCTGTAAAAGACTTTAAAGGTTCGTTTTATTATTATTATTGAGATATTTTTTGATATACATTTTTAACAAGAAAAAGAAAATCCCCAGGCAGTTATCTAATTTGCCATTAAATGACATTAAACCGAATTCCAAGTGCGCCTTAACGAATGCTACAACAGATGCCACTAAATCCTCATCTAATCTGCATTAGAGCTCTCACATTTTCTCCTTCTTTGTTGCCTTTCCTCTTCATCCTTATGCCCAGAGCCTAACTTGCCTTGTTAAGTTAAGCGAGAGGGCTTGTTTTACATTTTCCATTTATCTTCTACTTCAAGTCAAAAAAAAAAAAAAAAAACGAAAAGAATTGCTTATACCCTGCAACTGTTCTTTAATTTTTTTTTAATTTTTTGATTTTTTTTTTTTTTTTTTTATTGTTATTATAACAGTTTTTATTTAACGTTTGTCTCATCGCATAGCCTTTTGTTTTCAGACTTTTTTTCTCCACTCATTTGCATGGTCTTATTGTGAAATCTGTAAAATCACCGCGAACAACATTAACAAATGCTTAAAAATCCTCTAAGAAGATCTAAGTAGAAGTATATATTTTTCTTATACGCACTTCGAGGGTCGTTTATGTAAACTAAATAATAAAAGATTGCCTCCTTGAGAAAAGTCTTGGAAAATAAAAAGAAATGGCAAAATACTTAAATGATGTGTTGCCGCGTTAAGCTCTGCAAGGGAATGACATAAGACTGTGTATAAAAAATGGAGTTTTGAAAAAAAAAAAAAACGAAAGGAAACATACAGTGGTTAAAGTGATGCAAAATATTGCAGCAAATTACATGTAGCGAGAACAGTCTTGCGCGAAAGGGCGTAACGTTTGGAACACATCCAACTGTGTAATACCACCGAGTTTTCATTTGATTAAATTTTATTGCTGTGTCCTCGACTCTAACGGTCTAGGATGGCCTAAAACAAAAAAAAAGGGGAGAAGGGCCTCTACGTTTTTAGTCGGCTTGTACTCTTCCTTGATACTAAGTCGTTGCAAGCTTCTATGCAGTGCATGCTTGAACGCTTCAAGGCCCTGGAAGCGCTATGTCAACTTTGAAACTAAATATTATTTTAACGGGTTTCAACATTGACTTAACATAGCCTGTGACGACGGGTGCCGTCGATTGTATCTGGCCTAATGTATGTAATATAGGTGATTACCATTTATCTAAAACATGTCTTGTTGCAGTTTTTAACTGTCACTAACTGATCAATTACTCTGTTTTAATATTAATATGTTGTCAGCATCGAGTCATGATCGATTTATAAGTAAACGCTAGTGACCATCTGACAAGCAAAGAAAGCAAGCACTGTACAAAAGATAGTAAAACGATTAGCTCACTTGCCGCGTTTTTTTTTTTCTTCCTTTGAGTTTAACCCAAGTGCTAATAGTAACTTTTTAAATACTTTGGACAAAGATATAAAAAGTGTCCGAAATACGATCCATTTAATATTTGAATGAAAGAACAAGTAAAAACAACACACTGGTAAAGGGCCCGGCCTTAAATATTCTTCTTCAGCTCTTTTAGTCAAACTTTCCATGTAATGACTTTTCAAAATAATGCTTTGCATAGGGAACCATTTTCAATAGCACTCGTCCTTAGGTCGAAACATATTCGTGTATCAAATATCATCAGAACACTTGAAAAATTGTGATCTGTAGGTTCAGCATTGCAAGATAAGACAGACAGATGGACAGACATTCTTAAATCAATTAAACAGAAAACTTGAATTGATCGGTATAATAAAAAGTGGATCTATCTCAAACCCTTTTTAGGTGTTGCCTACATCCGCACAAACTCAGTATATCCTATATATACAGCACAAGTGATGTAGAATATATTAATATTTATAATAATTTTCAATAGTTTAAGGCCGAAGCAAGTAGTTCGACATAAGTCTTGGGGTAAGAAATGGTGATCTCGAACCATACTCCTCTTAAGTAAATGACAGTAGAAAGGTTTAGTTCTTCACAACTCTATAAAGCGATCAAAAAAGAGAATTTCAGGTGAGCATTTTTTTTTTTTTTGTAAAATGTGTACCTTATTTTCGAACGAGAGGCCGAAATTTTTTTATAATAAGCTTTTTAGATTTGATAAAATACTGTACATGTGTTATGCGTTCCCCTGTGGCTTAAATACTTTTGTCTTTCCTGTAATAAAGATATTCTTAGTTATTTTTTTTGTTTTTGAAATAATCTTTCTTTATAACCATAAAATAGAACTTTTACAAACTGTGAATACGCGCTGGATCACGCTAAGTGTTGCAAGGATTTGTTTTTATTTTCTCAAAATTTTCTTTTCATAAAAAAAATGAAAAGAAATTGAAATGAGTGCTAAAAATATTATTTAAAGAGAGGTAACTGGCGGCTATTATCTCCTTTTGTTGTCTTCAAGGAATGTCGCTTTGTCAAACACTTTTAATGCATTTGCCAGCGAGAAACTGTAACACATGGGGTTAAAAGAAAAGAATAACAAAGAAAAAAGAAAAAAAAACGAGCGCATCAACTTTTGTTTTCACACTTGAAATGCATTAACATGATTAACTTTATAGAAACATTGACCCTATCAACTTTTATGTTTATTGAGTGACTAGCGGACTGAATGTTTATATCTGTTTTATACAATTTTTGGCGCTAAACAGATCTCCCGCGCTTATGTCTAATGAAGTGTAAACATTGCCAAGTGTACTTTAATATCCTTTATGCGCAAATAATATCCTTGTTGTCTTGTTAATATTATAGCCTAACTTTTCACAAACGATTTACCTTCTTCATCATCAACGCAAAGCACTACATTCGCTTTTGCTATTACCGCTACTACCGCCATATACGAAGAGCATAAAGTGAAATATTAAAATACGATACAAATGTATGCGAACTTAAATATACATGTACAAGCATTAACAGACATATTCCATCATTTTATATATGCTGGGTATGTTCGGAAGAGAATTTTGTATAATGATTTCAACGTCTTCAACATTTATAAAGTCATAAACTTGGCAAAATGGTTTGCCAGTATATAATGGTACGCTTATCTACTATTGCTTGCTGGTTGGGTTGGTTGACTGGTTTTTAATCACATTCGACATTATTATCAACGCAATATTGGTTGTTATTCGTGTGTATATGTATGTATGTATGTATATGTATGTAAATTCATATGCAGATATGTGTTTATCTGTATGCGGTTTACTTCGGTTGTTTCTTTTTGCCCCGTAACATCATGATAAGGCAACGTTAAGTGGTAACGTACACGCTGCGCTTCTATATATGTAAAGTTATGTCTGATATCGATAAATTTTCCATTAAAGTTACTTTTAAATGCCGCAAAACCAACACAATAAAAATGAACAACAAACCATAATCATAATAGGAATGATGGTGATGATAATGAAGTTGTGGCAGTATTGGTTGAGAACATTTATAACAATAATAAGAATGTTTCGTACATTACCGTAACAGGCATAAACAGAATGTGTTTGCTTCACTGATAAAGTTGTAAACTCATGTTGAAACAATTTCGTAAGCCCGAGAGACAAGTAACACAAGAAAATATAGATACCAAGTAATCTAAAAAGTATTAAGCTGTCTGTCCTTTATAAGTGTCCCAAAAGCTAAGGCTCAGAAACTCGAACAGGCGCAGTCGAATACTATTTGATAACTGGCGTTTGTCAAATGGAGACAAGAATTGACTTTTTTATACTCATCCTGAATACATTGTTTTGTGAAGACAAGCAAGCTTTCTCAAAAGTGCTCTATGGTTTAAGACAATGTCTTAATACAGATGCAAATACTAGATAAGCGGCTCAAGGAGGTATTTATTATATTTCTAAGTTACATAGCTACCATACATTCAAAAATTAATAGCCGATAAATTGTTTCATCGACTTTATTCCATAAAATTTCAAGGTCGAGATTTCCCTTAAAGTACAATACTAATAGCAGGGAGAAAGAGTAATATCCTGACGAACAGTGTAAACAAGCTCTGTTTGACACCTAAGAAATCTCGATCGATTTCCAAAGTGTGTTGATATCGTGAAAAGGAAAAAATCTAAGCAATGTGTCGAATATATCATAACGCAAACGGGGAAAGATCACACAATGTTCAGGAAACTGTTCGGGCATAGGGTATAACTAATTGCCGTTGCTAAGCGTTGGAATTCACTTAGACTAATACTAGACAATTCAAGATATGGACTCTGCACTCATTAAAGAGAGTAATATGTTGTCCTCTTCCAATCTCTCATTTATTTCCCTCGCAGTAGGAGCTGTATGAAATGGAGCGATGCTGAATTCATGAGAGATCTTTAGAAATTATATGTCACGATGTTTTGAGCAGAACACATAAAAACCGTATGGTATTGTTGCAAAAATGCTAGAAAGTCAGGCATAGCACAAGAATGAAGATCAGTCATTCAGGAGCATAAGCCGGAATGTAGCAGTTATTCCCCAATAGACCCGGAGGGAATTTTCAAAAATCAGTTTCCATAAGTGATTTTCTTTTTCATTTTTACACTAGCACTTAAGGAATAATGTATTCTAAGAAAACTTAAGGATTTTGTAGAGCAGCAGTGTATTTGAGTTAATAAATTTTTAGATGACTGAACTTCGTGACTGATGGTGTATAAACGAACCAAGTAAAGTCAATATATCTTTTTATGTACAACTTTTCTGAAGATACGAATGTTTCACAAGCGAGGTTTGACTACACGTTCTTATGTTGCTATAAACGATCTTTTCCATAGGCGATCTTTTCCACAGGCCATGTTTAAAACTATTTCCCTTAACAAATCTCGTATAGCCTGCCACGGTTGCTTCATTTGACGAAACAATTATTCCAAGCATGAATTTTTTATTCAAGGTCATAGTAGCAAAACAGCAAGCAACTCTTATCAGTGCTGACAAATTGGTGCTGTATTACTTTTGAAGCAAATGAAAATCTCCCTTGGTCTGAGTTCACGCTTAAGAAAGCATAATTTAGTGACCCACTTGACATACTTAGCTTAGACATTAGCTAAACCATTAGCAGCTGGATGGCGGTGTTCCAAACGACATCGACTCATTTCGCGAATGGTTGCTGCTTTTTGGGAGGCCGGAATAAGGGATCCGAGTTGGTTTCCCTCACATTTAAAAAAGCGCTTTCTACTTTAATGCTCTCTTGTCTCTTTCATTTAATTCCTTTTCGAATCGATTATTCTTGCTTGACGTGTCATTGAGTCAAACCTATCTATTTTACAACGAATACAATAAATGCACAAATAATTGAAATCATATAAATTATAGAAAAAAATTTTAAAAACTTGCTTAGACATCTCGAAATATTAATGAAAGAAAAATTGCAAAAAAGATAAATTAAATTAAAAAAGAGAAACAAATGGTTTTAAGAATACAATAAAGTATTTATTAAAAGATCTAATCGCATATATCTTACTTACAATTTATTTCCATGGTCTATATAAAAACTTGGTCTATATAATAACAAGAACAATAGTAGAATAGAACAGGTTCAATAACTAGTTTCAATTTTCGCTTTTTATAGGTACAAGGTAGCAAAGGTACAAAAAGCTTGTGCGGATCTGCACAATACTCAGAAGAACTTGGGAAAAACTCATCTTTTAGTGTTCCGATCGATTCAGAATCACATTTTGTCCCGATTAAAGCATGTCTGTCCATCTGTCTGCCTTGTTTTTTTTTTGTGGTCAATCTACAAATCATCAATTTTGGGATATTTGTGATGAAATTTGGTACACTGACGTGTTTAGCTCTGTGGACGAACGTTGCAGAAAAATGTTCGAATCGGACCACTTTTTCGCCCATTTTCCATCTAATGTATTATTTTGAAAATTCGTTATATGAACAATTGTAGAGTGGTGTACGATATTTAAAAATAGGCCGTGGCCCACAATAGTGTTCTTATTTGTTTTAAAGCAAATAAAATACGACGAGTTTGGTTAATTATTGGGATTAAGATATTTGACAGATAAGTTTGTTTACATCAAAAACGAAACTTGTCCTGAAGGACACATTTTTGTATTTGTGATATCATCTAAGTGTCAGGATGCAAAGTTTCTGAATGATTTGTCTCTTAAAAAACATGAAATGTAACTTGAATTTCGACTGCTAAAGGATCAATACTTTCAAGGTAACCTGTTACATAGGATGTGAAATTACTCTTCAATCTACAAATCATTATCATACACATTTTTCGACTCTGTATAAATACGAAAGGCAGGTTACAGTGAGACGCCGATACTAAACGAATATCTTCACCTCTTTCATCTTGTCAAAGCAGCACTTCCCGTTCGATTGTATTAAAATTTAAAATAATTTTTCTTTGTTTTGGTTCTTTATTACTTTCACAGTACGTTAAATTGTATGAAAAAGTTGTGCGTTTAAATTTGCATTTTGAGTAACTGTAAACGAGTGTAAAATAATTCCTTAAAAAAATTCCCCATAGACTCATTGTTCATTTAGCTACTAACCAACCAATCATTCACCCTCCTTATAAATGGCAAACCACTGTGTGCTCATATCAGACGGCACAGGCCACATACCTGTAGTTTCCGCAATCTTATCTGATTTTATATGTGTTCGCATGCAAATGATTGTATGTAGAATAGTACGATGGTTTCGTTTCGTTTTGCTACATAGTTTACATATTTTTGTTCAGTGAAATATGATCTAACATGGAAATCCTAACATCAGTACAACACATGCATATATTCACTTAAATGTTGTAACGAATTTTGTTAGACTTTCTGTTGTTTGTTAGAGTTTTTCTACTACCCGCCGCCAGCTTGCTATCAAAAAATGTGTAGTTACCTTCTTTCATATGTGTTAGAAATTTCATTCAATCTCTTTGCGCCCCCTCTCCTTCGTCCATCGCTCTCCCTCATTTCTGTTCTTTGAATATTTGTGGTAACTGTTTATAGCTTTGTTGGTTATTGAATTAGCCCAATAAACCAGAAAAATAACACATACAAACAACAAAAAGAAGAATAAGCTCATCAGTCTGTTGAAATGTATATATTTGAGTAGCATGGTTACATTATAAGGGTACCTTCATTCCTATATCGGTATGTAATCGTCTATTGCACATTCATGCCCACATTCGAATTCACATTCACATTCATTTGTATGAAAAATTTAAGTAATGAGCTGTAAGTGTTTTTATATTCTATTTATAAATTCATTATATGCACAAAAACTCATGTATTCGCACCTTGCGGACTTGAAAAAGAAACATTCCATTATTAATATCGAATCAAAGTTATAATAAAGCTTTCATATATCCGGTATGAAAAATTAATGTTACCTCCATCCAAGAATATGATTTACATTTTGATTGTCTTTATGTCCGATATTATAGTGTACATTTAAAATTTTAATTAATTTGCATTTATATGCCAGACAGAGTTAAATAAATAGCGTTGTCTTGCCTCTAATTTCGACTTTCAGTAACAGTTATGATATGCCGGCATCAATGTAATATTTACTGCAAGATTTTATCGGAAGTATATAAGATAATCGTATCATTAAGTTTTTTTTTTTATACTTATCGCTAAAGAATAGGAGGTATATTGATTTTATCAAAACGCTTGGAACGCCCAGAAGAAAGCATCGGGGGCCCTACATTAAATTTTAAATCGATTTAAGCATGTCCGTCTGTCCGTCTGACCGTGTGTCTATCTGTGTAAACATTCTCGTGGCCGCAAAAATGAAGGTGTCGTCTTCAAATTTGACGGAAACAGTGGAAGTTCTTGCGCGCGAATTGGTGTTGACAATGGGCCAAATCGGCCGAAGGTCACGCCCACAGCACCACGTAAACTGAGAGCACCTCTGTTTTTCAAAGGGAATGAAAAAATTTTTTTTTTGCTCATTACTCATAAACACAGCAAATAAATGTACAGAAATCTGAACGCATATTCTACAAGCGAAGCCGTATCACCTGTGCACAAAAATGGAAAAAATTGGCCAGGCCTACCCAATACTATAGTGTATCAAACTTTAATTATTCTTTCAATACCTTTATAGCACGTGGAAACATGTTTCAAACACGCCACAAAGTATACAAATTCTTGGCCATTTCCAAGCATTGAACGTGCCTAAACTTGGTCGCCTGCTCGTCTTACCATCGGTCCGCTTGCGTAACTTTGTTGTACTTGTGGTAATCATTCTCCCGTTAGCGAAAATGAAGATATCGCCTAAAAATTTGCAAAAGAATTTGGAATTGACCTAAACTTTTCAAAGGACACGCCCACAACGCCCACATGCCTTAACGAGAATAACTTTTATTTTGAAAATGGAAAAAATCAACTGCGCGCACTTCATATTATGGAGCATGAAAACTATGTCCTTTTACTTCTTTTGTCTTTTTTTAGGGTAAACGTTGCTGGGTATAAAAGATTCGGTTCCGACGGAATTTAATTTTCTTACTTGCTTTTTTATTATGACCAATCACTCAAGGGATGTGTTCTTTGCGTATACCACGCTGACGGTCAGAAAGAAGTGAAGAAAGCCAAAGAGATGGGGAGGAAAGTGTCAGGCGCATAATGGGTGCTTGCCCAATCGGTAGTTGGCATATTTGTAGCTTGGACCAATTATTATTATGATTATTGCAATACACGAAGACGGTTCCTTTTCCACATGATGTAAGGTTCTCATATATCTTGCAGGTTGTCAGAGCAAAAACATTCTTTCTTTCGTGAAATCCTTTTCTATGTTATAAGCTTTGTAAAGTTTTAAGGCTGCCATTAGTCTGCCTATACAGATATTGGTATTATCGTCTTGAAATAAATAACTATTTGAAAATTTACCAAAATGACTCCAATAATAAATTTCATGTTTTCATATCACGGATGTATTGTTGTACAAAAGCATTATGGTTATGAACATCAAAGAGTTTTTTTAAATGAATGCGGTATCATTTGTGTGTGCTCGTATGCAAATATCTTTCAAACGACTGCTTTGTGAATACTCGTACTCGTTACTCGTAATACGTAGAACAAATGATGTATAAATAATCAATAAAGAGAAATTTAAATGAATAAAGTTTCCATACGATTTAAATATGTTGTTCTGTCTTTAAACATCGGCTCAATTGCATCAGTTGTTGTTCGTACCGTTTCTCAGTGGGGATTTCATTGTGTTGTAGCGTGTCATAATACAAAAAATCCACTTAATCTCACGCCGGGGATGAAGTGGATGTTTAACTTTACTATCGGTATGTAGGCTTCGCCGCGCCGTCATCATGCTTTTTTTATACTCATCACCGAAGGATGAGGAGTATATTCATTTTGTCAAAATGTTTGCAACGGCCAGAAGGAAGTTTCGGACACCCCACAATGTATATACATTCTTCATCAGCATCAAATTCTGAATTGATCGTCTGTGTAATGTCTGCTGCAGGTAAACATTTTCCTGGCCGCAAAAATGAAGCTATCGATTTCAAATTTAGCAAGAAGGACACGCCCACAGTATCACGTAGACTGTGAACATCTCTGTTTTCCAAAAGGAATAAAAATTGATTTTTTGTTCATTACTCATAAACTATAACAAATAAATGTACAAAAATTTTACCGTATTTTCTATGAGCGACGCTGTAGTACTTGTACAAAAGTGGACAAAAATTAACCACGCCAATATTATACCTTCATAACAGATTTGAAAAATCCCATAAAATATATAAAGTCCTACCCAGCCCCAAATTTGAAATGGATATAAATATGTCCGTCTGTCCGTCTGTTCGTCTGTCCACCTGGCCGTTTGCGTAACTGTTGGTTATCTGTGATAAACATTCGCCCGTTAGCGAAATTGAAGTGACCCAAACTTTCCAAAGAACAAGCCTACAACGCCCACACACCTATGCTCCATATTATGGAGCGTGCAAATTTACTTCTTTTCCTTTTTTTTTTTGTGTTTCTAGGATAGCGGTGATGGTTATAAAAGATTCGGTCCCGACCGAATATTATTTTCTTAGTTGTTTCTTTTTTTGCTTTTAACGCACACATATAGTCTTGTATCCATTTTTCAGCATTCAGGATAATTCACGTTCCCCGAGTTTTCTTTTTTCTTGGCATATAATTAAAGCTCAAAATAAAAACTCCTTTCATTTGCTTCGAAATGGGATATCCACCACATGATTCAAAACAATACGATGCGATTAATTGCATTCTGTCTTGAAAATGTGCCAGAGTACAAAGGAAGGACTTGCCCGCAAGCGAATATGATTTTGGCTTTTATTATATGCAGAGAGAGTGAGGGAGGGCAAGTAAGAGTTCAATCTGAATTAGCCGAATGCTGTTACAGAATACCTATTTAAGTAATATACTGTCTTGTGACAATGGTGGAATGGCCTTAAATGGTTGTCCAAGCGTAAGCGAATTAATTTATATTAAATTTCCCAAAATTATAGATTAGTGTGTTATTTTCACCTTATAGTTCTAGTTAAAATTAGTGTTTCACTTTGTCTTGATCTAGCACTTTATCAAGGAAATGAAGAAGTAAATTATATTCGACCGCGACCGAATCTTTTACACCGATCGTCGGCATCATCTTAGAAAAGATTGAAAAAAGAGGAAAAAAATAAATTTCCATCCTCTATAATATTGCGTGGGCTGCTCCAGCTGATTTTTTCTATTTTTGGAAATTTATATCGCGACTCTGCTGTTCTTTGTATGAGAAAAAAAACCATTTTCCATTTATATCTGCTCACCTAGTCCTCTTATTTGATGCCCATATCGACGGTATTGTGAAGAAAACGCGAATCCTCCATATTCTGAAGTCCATATTGTAAAGAATAATTTTCGGTTTGCTTACCGTATGAGCAGAAAACAACAACAAGCAGAAAATGGAAAAAGAAGTGAAAAAAAAAAACTAAAATTTGATTACTTATAATTTTGTGTGGCTGTGGTCGACTTTCTCCGTTCTTGTAGAGATGCTGCAGGATGTAAATATGTAATAGAATGTAAATGCAAATTTTTATCGTTGTATTCAAAGGCAAAACCAATTTTGTTTTTGCCTTTGAAAGCTGAGATGGTCCCAGGTTATGGTGTATTGCGGCCGTGTCCTTGAACCGATTTGAACCAATTTCAACACCAAGGTGTGTACAAGAGCTTCGAAACTTGATACAAAATTTGAAGGCGATTGCTGCATTTTTGCGATCACGAGAATGTTTATCGCGGACATTGCACGGAAAAGCGGACAGGCGAGCATGCGTAAGTTGGATCAGAATTTAATGCTGATGAAGAATATGTATACTGTATAGAGTTTCTAAAGCTTCCTTCCTAGTATCGCACGAATTTTGACAAAATAAGTACACACCTCATCCTTCGGTGATGGGTTTAAAATATTCTTTTCGGACAAGACTTTTAGTAAGTTTATGTGTTCTAACCTTCTAACCAGCATAAGCCTTTCACAGCTTTCTCTTCTCATTAGCGGCTTTTTCAACAACTGAAACAACTGGAACAAGTTTACCATTTCATACTTTGATAGTCGGCTAAATGTAGCACTAATTGAAAAAATTTTCCAAAATCGAGAAATTCAATGATGGGCGTGCTGTCTATTCATAGTTAATTAACTAACATTTTCTTTCTTCAGAGAATTTGTCTGTCTTTTCGTTACACCTTGGGTCATAAATTAGTTTGATTTACTCCGAGGCGTTTTTAAACAGTCTTACCTCAACTTAATCGCTTTACTTAAGTTTTTGTGATGACTATGAGGATTTTCACACAACAACATGATTAATAATTGAATTAAAAAAAAAAAAAAAATTTAGGCTCTGTGAACAAGAGTATATATATATAGTTAAAATTTTGAAAATTCACACACACACTTTTCCCCTTTAGTAACGGTGCCCGCAATGATGGGCAGGAAAGATGATTTAGCCGCTTCTTACAAAACTTTTCAACAAAAAGCTTAGGATAAATTTGAAAACAAATTCCTAAAGTAGTCGTTAAAAATTTGCAGATTTTTTTAATAAGTTTCTTGTCAATTTTTTTTTCGTTCCTTTTCAATGAGTGAGTGTGTGTGTACATTATGAATTTTTTAAATAAATGAATTAAATAAATGAAATAAATTTTGTAATATTCGTTACAACGTTCGACGATACCATAAATTACGATTATGTCTAGAGTATCAGAGGAGTAAAGCGGAGCCCTTTGAATTAATGAGTACGTGCAACAGGATACTTGTCCGCCTATTATAATCAATTTTTAAATGTGGCCATTATGTATATTTACTTAAAACCATTTTTTCGTTACATGTTTTTTTTTTTTTTTTTTTTTTTTTTTTTTTTTTTTTAATTGCCGCATTATATATGAGTCTGTCAAGGATAAAGGACAAACCATGAAAAATTAAGTACAGAATTTTTTCTCTTAATTTGAATTTTTTATATACTTTTTTTTCTTTTTTTTTTAACTTCTTCACTCTTCAACTTGCTCTTCGGCGTGTATAAACAATCAACAGGTCCTTAAAAGAAAACCAAGAAAATGAAAAGGCTGTTGACTTATGACGTCGTTTTCGTTTTTTTTTTCACTTTTTATTTTTTGCTACCATCGCCATCGCCAGCAGTTTACAACATTTGAACAGACTCGACCCTAAAAAAATCTGTGAGCGGCAAGAGGCAGAAGATTATAAGTAAAATGAATAAAAAATGATTAAATGGAATGTAGAACATCTTGTTAACAGTTGGCCTGTGTCTTGGCATTTATGCACGGAAACAATTTTTATTTTGCAGACAATTTGCTTATTTGGTTATTTCCGCCTTTAAAGCCAAGTAAATATATCCGGAATTTTCCTTTTTCGTTTTTTTTTTTTTAGTCCTTTTTTTCGCTATTTATAGAAACCTAAGCTTCAAAAGGTGTTTGTTTACGTTAGAGTTTTCTATAGTCAATAAAATGTAATTTAATAATGAAATGCAAAATATTATGAAAATGCTGAGAGTGCTACTCAGTCAAAAAAGTTTCGGGAGTAATTTATTCAAAGCGTATTCCGCGTAGTCAATTTGCTGAAAGAAATGAGTTTCCGAATTAGGAAAATTACCTTGTAACGCAATAGCAACTTCTACAAGTGCCAGTATAAAGAATTTGCATCGATGATCGCTGGGAAAGTGTTATGATAGGCCCTTGATTACGACGACTTTCATCACAAAAACTGACTTACATGTGGTATTAAGCAGTTAAAACGAATCACACATGAGATGATCTGATTACGCTGTTATGTCATCCCGCAGTGAAATCATCAGATAAATGAAATTCACTTTAAAAAAGGATGCTTAAGTTATTAACACATGTCAATTTGCTCGCAATATCTTGGCCAGCCTTTTGGCCATGAAATATCATTTGATCTATATAAACGCTCAACTATCGGAGTTATTGAAACGGCACTCGAAATAGTATTCGAAGTAGAAAATGATTCGACTCATTGTATGCAAACAAATTTCTGAACAGGAACCCCTATTCTGGAAAGTTCCCTTAAGACAGATTTCGGCGATTGGCATATGTAGTTCGTTCTAAGTAGAGTCTACCGTGCTGGAAATCATATAAACTTTAAATGGTTAACTAAAAAGCTGGTACTACTCGGTATTTTCTAGACAAGAGTATTAGTTGAAAAGAAACTGCAGCAGACTGAAAAAAAATTCAGGCAAATTTTGTGCTGCATGCATCAATTATTTTGACTGAAAAAAATGATATGTTTTTGAAAAAAGTTCCTTTACACCTGCCCACCCACCAATATTTTTTTATTTTATCTTCACTCTCGTTTGTACACTCGCTTGCATATGGATGCCAAAATTGCCTTCAACTGTTGTCATTTTGTGTCTCTATATATGTATGTTCGCTGCGTTCTCTATTATTATTGTTGTTGTTTTATGGCATTGAATATTGATCGTCATAAATTCCAACTGTTCGAAATCCCACTTAATAGCCTTCAACGTTTAATCGGCTAACTAGTTGGCTACCACCAGTCGGCATAACTATGTAATATTTATGCATGTAGACGATGTATGTGTTGCCATCAGTAACATCATTTAAATTTTTCTAGCCAAACACACATATACCTAAAGAGGAGTAAGCATTTGCATATAACGTATACACAGAATGCCATACGGAACAGCAAGCGTACATCATTTCCCATTTCTTGTTTTTGTTGCCGATACGGTATCCGTATAGGGTTTCTTTTTTCTTATTTATTTATTATTATTATTTTGTTTTTTTTTTTTTTCGTTTCTTTCTTTCGGGCCTACCTACACATATGGGTTTCCGTTCGTGGTCAATGTCTGCATGTGTATCATTGTTTCTCTTGTCGTTGTCGTCGTTGTTTATGCGTTTATAGATTAATCGTTTTTCGCTTAAATGGCTTAAATGGCAGTTAACTTTTGTCGTTGTGTTAATTTACAAATGATACCAACCGTTCGCTATCAATACCGCAGGGGCTACTTTTTCGAATCGAAGCTTGTTTAAAAAAGACAAAAAAAAGAAAAAAAAAAAAAAAAGAAAACAATTTATTCCCACATTGTGTAGGAAGATATGCTAAATGTTGTTTGTAACGAATACTTTAGATTTTAATCATCGAAAGATTTGTAGACAAGAATTAAAATTCAGATTTATTGGAATTGTGTCTATAGAGAGTACCATAAGAGGCGAATTCGTAGCTGTAAAGCAGACATCGAATGGCAATTGTTTAACATTTCCTCAAAGGGTAAACGAGTGGAAATTTTTGGCAATTTTAAGCGTATTGAGTTTCCAAGAAATCGGACATTCGATGCTGTTGCACCTATCACCGAAGCATAGGGATATACAAGAAATCTCTGGTCATTTGCAGAACCCACAGGAACTCACCCAGATTCCCGTGCAACGCATATATTCTAGATGCAAGCAGAAATCGCCAGCAATGTACCTGTGTTTGTTCACTTCACTGTTATCATGACTTGGGCGTTTATTATATAGGGGCATAAAATAAGTGTGTTTTGTTTTTGTAAAAATTCAATGCTTGAACGCCAATTTTTGACACTTTTTCACATAAATCTGCTTTCGTTTCGAAACCACAAAATGGATGATCCTGCACTAGAAATTTACCCTCATTTGAAGAAAAAAGAAAAGTGGAACTGGATCTAACGTGAACGCTAAGCTACGATTGCGAAATGGGATGGATGCGAAATGTTGTCAGTTCCGTTACGAGTTAAATGCGATCAGGTAGAACTTGAGTTAAATTTATTAATCTCATCTTCTGGGCAAATCAATGATAAAGGAAATATAAATTTTGGATCAATTAGAATGCAATAAAATGTGACAAGCATGTCAATCACCCAAAGACAATTCCCTAAGGATTTAATTTTAGCCATAAAATAAAATAAAAATAAAAAGAAACGGGTTATATAACCAACACTGCTTAGTTCATTTACTTATTTGAACCATTCGTTCGAACCATTTCCTATCACCTTTGTCCTTGGGCCAGAAGAAGTCGCTGTGCGAAATTTAATTAAATCTCCAAAATTTGCGACTTATAGCTTTAATACAAGAATGCAAGACGGCCGGAGGGACGGACAAGCTTAAATCCGTCTAATAAAGGGTGAGTCTATCACAACTCCCGTTAGGCATTGTATACGTCCGCACAAACTTAATATATCCGTGTAGAGTTTAATAAAGCATAATTTCGTCCTTCAAAAAATGGATGAATTGAAAATCGTAATATCCATTAACTATAGTGTAGTTGCAGTTAGCGGTGGGACAACAGTCTTTGTAAGTTTGCCAGAATCCGAGGATGGATAAGAATGAGCGAAGATTGTCATTGTACATCATAAAAAGTACACCCTCACTAACATTCGTAAATCGACGTCTGAGACGAGCAAGCAGCGTGCACATCATCGTCAATTTTCCACTTAAGATGCTTTTTGAAATATCGTTTTGCAGAGCATCGTATTTTGATTATATTCTGAAATGGTTACGAGAGCAGCTTCGCCTTTCACTTTAGGGCTGTTTTTATTGCGCTGTTCACATTTGTTTGTAAGAATTGTACTTCACTTTGTTTGCGCTCACACATTGAGTAACATTTTATTAACAAACAATTATGTGTGTGTTTTTTTTTTTCACATTACGTCCTCCACGAAAGTTAAGAAGTTTATTATAAAGCTTTTGAATAAAAATATCGCAATTAAAATTTTCAAGTAACGGATCCTTTTATCCTGTTTTGTTGAACCGTAAATTAATGCCTTGCAGTTGCAGTTACCATTGTTCAAAAAACATTTCATGTTTATTAAGCATGATTCCGTTCAAGTTGAAATCAAAATCGAAAAAGACGCAGTTTAACAGAATTACACACATAACGATATATCGCTACATTTATTCAAATATTACACTGATTTATATTAGATTGAATATCCCTTGAGAATTTTGTTACAGTCTTCGTGGGATAATTGTAGGAGAACAAAACAACAATTAAAAATTGATTATCTATCATAGACTAAATTAACTGTACTACATAACACATCTGGTTACTTGTCTCTATGTCTGTCGGCTCATCGGTTCACTCATACATATGACCCTTTGTCTGTCCATTCAGCATTATGATTCATTCATCCTTGCATCGGCAAGTATTGGTTCCTCTCTTTACGCTACTTTATCGTCGTGTATATAGTTATGACGAGATGTGACTTCCCTGAGTCGGATGAACGTAGCGAGATTGCCAAACGAGGTGGGTGCCACGTTGGGCGTCACTTTATTGTAACGTAAAGTGTAAAGTGAAGGCAAGAAGATATTAATTCGTTTGCACCCAAATATCTAGAGAAACCTTAAGGTTAACCAAACCAGAAGTCACTTCGAACTGCCAATACGTGCCATGGAAAACTAGCTAGTTCGATAGTGATGGTAGAACATCCGACGTTCGTCGGACACACCACAGACATTTACAATTAATAAAGAAGAATACACGTTCTCCTTAACACACGGAATAACGAATAAGCAAAGCTTACTTAGCTAATTAGGGTGGACGTGGTGTTAGACCCAAAGCCAGTCTGTGCCCTACTTCTGGACCCCGTTCGGCTATATTTTTTTATCTGGGAGCCCCGACTTATTCTGCAATAAACCCGCGTTTACCACATCCTACAAAGAATTCTCAATACAAACCTAATTATATAGAGAATTTTTAACTGATGGCAAATATTGACTTTGTGGATAAAAATAATGCTGCCAAGAGTGTCATTATAAGAGGGGAGAGCGAAGAAGACATGGAAGTTTACGAAAGGTAAGATACACGCTATGGAAAGAAATCTAAAGGAAAACTCAAAAAAACTTAACCCTCATTAAAGAAATGTTTGGACCGACAAAAAAGCAATAAATAGTTATGTTAGTAACTTGTGTGGTGGACTTGATTTTTCTTTTTTTTGAGAAAAAAACGAATTGATTTTCTTTTTTTTTTCGATTGACATAAAAGAAATTACAAAAGTGAGGTAAAATTAGAAATGCAAGCTCCGCTCTAAAGTCTATAAATTTTTTTCTTGCATTCTTTACTTGAGTTCTATATAAACCATCACAAAAACACCACAAAGTTACGAAAACTTCATATTTGATAAAGGGAATCGATATCACAAACTATTTAATTCTATTGAACAAAACATTTTTTAAAAATTAGAAAAGTCATTAAACCAAATGGAGATTTCTCGTTGCTTACCCAGCGACATCACACCATAACAGTGCATTATGCTTCTGAAGATTAACATAATTCTTTTATTAATCAGTAAAAGATGAAATGTTGAGGGATTAACTAGAACATTGGACCAAAGTATTCGTAACTTGTTTCGATGGAAAGTATTCCCTTAAGCCAAATGTATTTGAATGTAAAGAAGCAGAAGCACGATAATAATAGAATATGGAGTGAAAAATGTCTGGTTGGCTCCTTGGGGTGGTTCTACTTTGTAAATAATTTTTCCAAGGTTGTGGAGAAATTTAAAAAATATTACAGATAGTATGTAGCAAGAATCTTTGGTACTAATACCAAACACTAATATATATGACTTATCGCAAATACAAATGCGAATCTGAAGTAAAAACCTATGTTACGTGAAAGGCCCTCTTGGGATTTTACTTTTCTATTCAAATACTTTTTAAGATTAGTTTCATAGCACTGAACTGTGATGTTAATGTTATCGTAGGATTTATATACAACTCTTAAAAGATCGATTTGTAAATGATTTACAGGAACTTATGTTTAGAATGCTTCTTCCGATCTTACCCGTTCGAATATTATAAATCATTACTCTCCACCCTACAAGCTTTGCCTTAGCCAATCACTTTGCTTATATACACCCTTTACAAGCAACTTACCAAGACGAAATTTAGATTACGACGTTTTCTTGCTGCACTTATTTTACCTATGAAATGCTCTGCGACTTGCCAACCGAATGCAAGTGGAGCCCCAGGAACATGTATTTGATTTTATAATTTTGTCATGCAGACTCATTTTATCGAAAGTGGGATATTAATGAAAACATTACAACCTTTTTATATGAAACTATTTCTAATACGGCTGTAATTCTCTTACTGTTAGCCTTTGCGAAGCAAAAGTCGTTCTTTACGGTGCTTTCACAGTGTAAAAGTTAGAAGAAATTACATTAAAACAGTTTAGGGAAATTGAAATATTTGGCCTTTTAATGGAGAGAACGACCGCAAGTGATCTCCTGTATATGGCTGCATAAGTTATCGCTAGGAAAATGTCCAGGTAGAAAACAATTTTATACTTTAGTAATATCTTGGTTTCACAACATATATCCAGTAGACTTAATTTTATTTTTTCCTGTCGTATGCCCATTGAAACGCATATAGTAACGTGCACTATACAGTCAGGACTTCATTATTTATTTGAAAACTTATCTCATAACATTAATTGTGGTCATCTATAGATATGTATATATATCGCATATATACATATGTATATATATATATATATCTATGAATGTGCGTGTTTGCGTGTGTGTGTGTGTGTGTATGTTTGTATATATATATATATAAATGGTAAATATAACCTGAGGCTATTGCAAACACAAATAGAGTTCCAAGTGTACAACTAAATAAACAACAAGCAAACAATGCAAAACGAAAGACTTGAGAAGAAGTGTAGAATGGTATTCATAGTACACACGGTCAGTAAACAGTGATTTATGCAACGGCTCTATTTGGCCATAAATATGCCAAGTTAGTACATTCGCATAAACATATGCACAAACACATAGTTGAATACATATATGAATGAACACCGAAAACACCTGAAGCTGTCGTTTGTTTGTTTTAACCATTTCACTATTGGTTGTGTTTACGGTCCCAAGTGACCAACTAAAATTAGAGATCAAGCATAGCAAATATTTAACCTGAAAACAACTCAATTAATTTGAAAGGCTTTCGTTTCGTATCGTTACGCATCGTGTTGTTCTCGCTCATATGCTCTTAGAAGCTCTTTACGAAATGTTGTTGGCAGAGTGACAAGTATTTATTACGGACTTTCGAACAACCAAAACAAAGGAAAAAAACACAAGAAAAAAAAGTACGAAACGGGGAAAAGTTTGTTATTAAAGTTATTATTTGTGTCAAGTCATTCGATGCGTTTAAGCAGATCCGATAGAATGAAAGTGTGTGAGTTTATTTATTTATATATTAACTATTGTACATAAAAACAAATTCCTTGTAATCATCAGCCCATTATCGTTATATTCATCGTTAAAATGAGTTGAGAACAAAAAATGAAGAAAAGGCGAAAAGAAGTAAAGAACTATGAATCACAACAATGACAAGAATGACAACAGCAACAACAGTAACAACAATATTAACAGCAGCTAAAAGTGAGTAAAAACAACAATAAACTTTTCATAAAGATAGACCGATGAAAAAAAAAAAAAAAATAAGCGAAGAAACAAAAATAAAAATAAGGAAAACACTCATTATGGATTTTGTCGCCATTGCTTTTTTGCTTTATTTTGTCTCCCTTGCAACATTCTCATTAAACGATTTGCACCCAGCGAATGACTTAAGCCAGCTGTTAATGTTCCAAGAAAACAAAAAAAAAAGGAAAAACAAAAGCAAAAAGGTAGTAAAGGAAAGTAACTTAAATTAGCCTTAAAGCGAATATTAAATACCCAGCAGTTTATAATAACAAACAAGATTTGTATTCGTACCAGAGGAGCGATCGAAAGCATTTATATTACGAACCCTGAGAATGCTTTGATGAGCAATCATATAAAATTTTTGACAAATAACTGTTTATGCTAGTATTTTAAAAGACTACTCTGCTCTTACTATGTAAAGCGAAGTAGAAAACACATATGTCTAGGTCCAGCTTTATAGTTAAAGATATCTTTGTACCTGACGGACTAAATCGACTACGCCGAGAACAAAGTCCTATGGTAATGGTATGAGTTCTTTTGATGCCTATTCCTTGGTGCGACAAACTGCGTAGCAACTCTAGCATATCTCATCCTGCCAGTGTTGGGTGTAAAAAGCAAAAGAACAAAACTTACAGAAATAAACAAGAAGAGTCGTTAATTTCTTTTATGAACCTGCAGGGAATCGTTTACTTCTAAGTAAGCACAACGTAGCGTATGAGCGACCAGCTAATAAAGAAGAAGTAGAAAAAAGGAAAAAGAAAGAAAAAGAAAAAGTAGCCGAAAACAATTCTGAATTTAACTGAACGAACCTACATGGACGAACAGCAGAATAGAAAAAAGTCCTTTAAACAGAGGATGAATTATCCCAAAAGATAAATATCACAGCAGCTAAGCAGCAATGTTGCCTCTTGGCGGTCTGGCCAGTAAGTTTCTTTTTGTCTCGTTCTTCTTTGCCACTACTTGTGTGTGTGTGTTGTCTAAGACTAGCGTGCAACAAATGCTTTAGTCAGCATTACATTCATATATAATACAAATACAACCGACATTTCTAACGAGCAATTAGATTTCATACTAAGCTGGGGAATTAATTGACCTTATAACAGTTGTCTTCACGTGAAAATGTTTTGGAAGGAGCGAGGAAGTCGAAATTGATACTTATAGAATACGCACACACACACACACACACACACACCTACTCGACAATACTGAATTGTTATTGCAAGCATTGAACTGTCGAAGAAAGAAAAACCTTCAGTTAATAAATGTTCAAGAACATCTGGAATTTAAGGGCATTTTCATTAACAATTACCAATTTGCTCTTCTCTTTCTCCTTTTCCGTCTTTCCGTCTTTCCGTCTTTTTTTTTATTTATTTTTTTTAATAAAATAAATATATCGTTATAACGACCTTAACTATCTTCGAAAACTTACTTAAGTATTTTTTATATATATATATAAGTAACGGCTATAATCACATTTTATTCTTTATACTATTCAGTGGTAACAGTTTCCTTTATTTTAGTTAAGAGAGAGATTAACATGTTGCCATTAGAACCATTGAGAATTCGTTTTATATGATGTAATTATCTTTTATTGGAAAATGTGTGAACAACAAAAAAAAAAAAAAAACGAAAATTCTGTAGTGACACAGAGTATCTTTAAGTGAAATTTGTTTAATTTAATAGCGACAGATAGCACATTAGATAGAATATTAGTCATATCGTTGCATTTTATGACACTAAAATATTCGATCTGCCTGATAAAAGAAATTTTTTTTAAAGAAAATTACATTCAAACATATGATCGAAACTGATTATTTGTCATTAGCCTTGGCAGGCTTCGTATAGTGGTCGGTAACATATTTAACCCTTAAATAACTCCAATTATCAAAGCTATGCAAAAACTATTATCTATTGATTTACTGTTTTTATTGTGGAAAAAGTAAATCAGTATAAGCTAATTATATATATATTAGATGAGACTGTCAACTGTATTGCCACATTTGTCTCAGAGCGGAAAATTGTTGAGTGATGCATTATCTAAGAGTAACTCATATTTCTATAACTCAACATCAATACGCTTCATATTTGTTGATAAAATACTAAAACATATAGAGCTTGTCGATGAAAAGGCATACTTTCCTGAAGTCCTCATATGGGATCGGACTCAAAGTGTGACTCGAGCGTGCTACGCATTTAACGAATTTGATCTTCTTGTCTTCATCTATTTTTGTCATAGAGTACTAAAACTAAGCTTTGACTTTTGTACACAAGTTTACTTTTCACGAGAAAACTTAGATGTGTTGGAACCGACACAATATATCTATATAGTTCCGACTTGTTACAGTTAATTTTTATCATAACGAACTTAATAGTGGACATGTTTGTTTTATAAAGAAAGATTTACTTTTCATAGGAATGGTTATAGGGGGGAGGATTCAAAAAATTTACCCATCCGATTCCAAGTTTTCACATCAATTTAGTATTCTGAGATACTATCACCTTGCGATTTATATCGAGAAATTTCATATTAAGTTTCATTTCATTTAAGTTAAGTGCGGATGGATGCAACACCCACCATTTATTACGGCGCCCGTTTTTGAATCACTTTCTTATCTGTCCGTCTGTCCATTTTAACATAAATGTTGCCATTTCACTGACGCGTCTTCGCCCAAGGACGAACGTCATGGAAAGTGGTTCGCGTCGGACGACTTTCACGACCACTTCTAATACAACGCCTTATTTTGAAAAGTCGTTATTTGAATAAGAGCGTTAAGTGATGTGTTATTGGGTATGTAATTGCCGGCCGTGGACCGCTATAATGCTTTTATTTATTTTCATGCAATAATTTTTCCAAAATATGTAAATGATTATATAGGTAATGATTGCATGAAAAAGACAGTAACAAAAAGGCAAAATTAATTTCCTTCGTAGTGAAACTACATAGTACAACTGACATGCTAAAGGAATATTTAACTCTTGCTGAGGGAAACCTGTTAAAGTACGATAATGCAGGGGTGGCATGCGATATACATGTTGTAGGCGTATCATATGTGAACTCACGCGACACCATTAAAGTCACAATGCTTCATATTGAAACAATTTATCGCATACGTAATAAGAAGTAACGAATTGTAACGCATCCATCATTATTAAATTGAGTGTAGAGTGCGAGAGAATTCACCTTATGAATGTAATTTCAGCTTTTAAGAGAGAAAGTAACTCTGCGCTTATAAATCACAGCGGAATAGGGAGGGATGCAAAATTTTATAAAAACGAAAGCTTCACACAACAACAACGACAATTATCACAACACTAGGAACAGCAACATGATCAAATAATGAATTTTTCATTACAAGATGCATTCAGTATATCGTTGCAGCCCATGCTCTCATAGCGCCCTCAGCCCGCCTATTACTTCTTAGTACCATCAGAATAGATCGGATCGGGACAGCAGCTTATGTTGACTCAAGTCAAGTTAACACACTCTAGGGTATAAGTTAAGTTGGTACAAGCTTACCTGGTATAATACGGTACTGCAAACATACGGGGCAAACATGCTTTCCATACAATGCGGTACAAAATTTGCGAATACTATACCACGATTTTGATAGAACACCATTTCAAAAAGTCAAAAAAGGATTCCGGTGTTTATTCTCTTCAATTGCTTTTTACTTTTATACCTATTTTACCGTTAATAAGAGAAATCTCGACTAACTTTGAGAGGGAAAAAATGAATACCTTTTGTGTTTCGTCATAATACTGAATTTCATATTTTTTTTTTTTTTCATAAAAACTTGAAGTTAACCTACTTTTTCATTGACATTTAAATTCTCATAAAATATTACACCTGAACACTTGATTTCAACACGATTTCGGTATACATTGCCTTAACTTATATTATATCCAAAGTTTAAATTATACTACGCTGTATTATGCCTTAGTTTAAATAAATTAATAAAAAACTTTCTTGTAGCGCAATACTATTTATCCGTGTTACACAAACGACGTCTGTATTATACAAAATTTGGTTTTCTACCTTTGAATAAGTAAATTACTAATAAACGGGGTTTCCCCCTGATTATTACAGTAACATGTTTTTTTTTTTTTGTGATTATTTTTGATTTAGAATAAAAAAATAAATTTTTTTTTAATAGGAGAAGTCAACTAACGCGATGAATGTGCATTCACGAGGTTCTATCTACGTGGCAGAAAGACTTCTTCTTGCTATAAAATGTATATATGGAGCTGTTAATTGGTTTTTCCAACATATTTTTGGTGACTGCCTCTTACCTCTTGCTGCCTTTAAGAACTTTTTCAAAAGATTGTCTTTTTTTTTTATGTTCAGTTCAGTGCTTTCCTAATTAAATTTCGCTTTTGTGGATCGCCACTTTTTGGTTAAAAGAAACTTCAAGTTACAGTTCTTATGTAGTATATAACGAGTGTCAAGCAGTTTTGATAGGCAATCAAAGGATCGTTCATGAAAATTGCGTTGTCAGTGAAATCATTCGATTTTTCAATGATGTCGAGCTATTTTTTGAAAAAGAGTCCCCTCCAAAATGTATCTCACGGGAAGTGGAAAAGAGGGTTTCACTACTTACTTCTTTTTTTCTGAATGGAAATCGTTTTGTCCTTTTAAAAAGCGAAAACTTTCTCGTTTACCTACAGCTCGTTTGACAAAGCCAGCGCTAAATAAGCCCTAAGCGGGTGCATTAATAACAACAATAATAATCATAATAATAATATTTGTAATTAAAAATTATATTTTAAGAAAACAATAGCTTCCTATACTAAGGTAGTCCTAAAATATGAGAAATGATGAGCAGCACTTACCGCTCAATGTAGTGTATATAATAAAAATACATTTAGTATAGGGGTTAGATTAAAAAGAATAAATTGAGTAGAAAAAATTGTAAGAAAAAAAAAAATAACTTTATGAAGATAAATATAACGCATACAATGTATAAATATAATGCTATATTTAGGGGGCATAAGGTAAAGAAATCAAAAAGGAAAATTAACAATTTCAAGTCACGCTACCCGGGTATATAAGTTAGCCACATAAGGATTAAAATACATGGAACAGCGTTTCTAAATCATCAGGTATGCGAAGTCGCGTAGAGTGCAGTCGTAACCAGCTTCGATACTTGCTTTTATGTTCTTTGTAATTCCTTGAAGTGGTCTTGGGGAGATGACCCTTACACAGGACATGCATACTCGGTTTGTATACCACTAGGCATGTGAAGTCTCGTAGTTGAATAGAGGTAGGGTACAGTCATAGCTACCTTTAATATCCCGTTTTTGGCTCTTTGTAGTTGGTGATGTGTGTGTGAGCGTAACACGGGACATGCACACAATAAGATAAAACTTTTTCATAAGACTTAGTTCCGCTTTTCTATGCAATACTAAGTAAAGAATTTTGATCTAACACACATTGCATTGACATACACTGGCTATGTGTTGCCCGACTATCTAATAATCTGTGCCTATTGAATTTTATCATTGCTTTCTTTTCGATTACTGTAGGGGAAAGAAAACAACGAGTTCACTTCTCCCTGGGCAAAAAATCGGAAAAATCTTTGACAGCAAATTGTCATTATCCAGTCATCATTATCCCCATCCCCCCAAGTCCCGGCTTAAATTATTGTCTTGATATAGTGGCAACGCATTGTAATGGTTTTGTAGTCTATTTTCACATCTACCAGGTAATAAGTCCGATGTGCTCGCAATCGTTTCTATGGAAAATATAGGCAGTCTTGTAACGAAGCCGAAAGACTATTTGAGAAGACTTTTTCGCCAGAATTAAATGAGTTTGGGAAAAGAGCTCCAGAAACTGCATCTAGTATGCGAGCTTTCTAAGAAGTGCTTTACTCTCTAACATAGTAGTAGAATGATAGGTCATAGACATTGCAACCCTTTGGGAGGCGAGAGAATGCTTCATTTAATACGACAAACGAGTTTGTTACCGCATGCAGATGAAAATATATACCCATAGCTGCATAAGCCGTCATTTACAATTTATTCCAAGACATATAAGTCTTAAAAAGTTTTATGAAAAGTATAATAATAAATCTGCATATTTGTAAAGACTTTGTAAAAAATTCAAAATGTTCAAAAAGCATGTTTTACCCCACGTTAACCTCCTGCACTAACATATTTACTCTTTCTCCCTCGCGTTCTCTCTCTTAATTACTTAAGTATGAAAAATGTTAAAATAATTTTTTTCGTTTTTGTTGTTTTTTTTTTTTCCAATTACGGAACAACGCAGAAAGGTATAATGATGAGCTGGTTGGTTGGCGGGCAGGATGAAAATAGGAAAGAACTGACTGTAACGACAACGAGTAGCACTTATGTACATAAAATCCTACAATTAAAATGACGTAAAAATACCACTTGGCATAAATTAACTGAGTTTCGGGCAGGAGGGTCGGCGACGATATCAGTAGGAGGGTAGGAGAAGTAAAGGAACGAGCAATGCAGGAAGATTGTTATAACTCTACTGCCGTAACCTTCTGGATTAACATGCATAAAATGAAATTTAGAAAAGTTTTTATGATCACATAACTACCTTCTGTTCGTTGCTGCTGGCTCTGCTTCAGCCGCTGCTGGTAGATTGTTATATATTTTGTACTTTGTAGCGATAGATAGCAGAGCAAATGTTCGTTCATGTTAATCAGTTTATGATAATTATTTGTTACAAATTGTTAAGCTTCGCACGAACTAAAGATGAAAATTAACATAAACAACACAAGAAGCGAAAGAGTTCTTGAGCGAGCAATTAAAAAATAAAGACACCAAACAACAAACACTTCAACGTTAACATATATACACATATCTATACATCTCGGATAAAACGTAAGTGCAGACATCTTCTCTTACTTCGACCATCATCGTCGTCAACATGCAATTACCGACATTATCAAGAATTTTTCAAAAATCTCTTCTTCGTTTTAACCGGGAAAAAATAAAAAATTCAAATAGATTCCGAAAGAAGTATTGAGCTCCTCTCCAGATCAAAATTACGAATGCTTATGCACATTTTACTTCAACGAACCTTCGCAACTTCTCCAGCAATGCCATTATCTCGCTACTCAATTTTCGGATTTCTGATATCAATATTTTGATTTGAGGGAGCTCTGATCCTTCCTGAAATTGCCATAACGCTACTCACAGAAAGTCAGAAAGAAATGGAAATCTGCCGATACCTGACCAGGATTGAGCTGCAAATGGCTTTAAACTTTGCAAGCAGATTCCAGTTTTCTTGGCTAAAGACGACTATGGAACGTTCTTTTGTCAGAATGATATACGGAACCCCATGCATTGAAACACTTTTTTGCTTTCTTTTCTTTTAAATGTGTTTGGATGTAATTGTTGCGATTGTAAATTCTAGCCTGGCTTGTTGTCTAGAGGGCGCAGCTGATTGGATTTATTTTTTAACACCCTCTTGTCGTAAGCTATGTATATATCATTGCATTTGACTGAAAAGAAGAAAGAAAGAAGAAGAAATTTGTCCGAACATTCTTTTCGTTCGAACATGTATGTTGATGATGAATGTAAAGGTGTAGCCGTCCTGTATTGCACTTAAACGACTACTTCCAGAATACATGTTTGGTTTCATTCACGTGCAATTGGCATGGAAAATTTTTGAAGGTAAAAAATTTCTAAAACGCAAGTGAATTAAGCATTTTCTTACCCTTCATCCCAGACAGCCAAAAGGATCTGAGGTAGATCCACCAGTCTAAGCTTGTCTGTCCGTCTTTCGATCTTGTTTTTTTTTTTTTTTTGCATTCAATATGGAAGTCGCACCAACATGTTTTGGCACAAGAACAAACGCTACTCACGACGATTCGAATCGAAACACTTTTTCGACCACTTCTCATATAATGATTTATTTTGAAAAGTCCTTATCTGTATATTAGTGTATTAAGTGGTGTAGGGTATTTAATGATGGGCTATATTCAACTATATAGTTTTTCATTGTTATGCACAATTGCACGAATTGCTGTACGAAACCAGGCAGCATTTCCGCCTTTGTTGAGAAACTAATGCAAGGATATATATGTATAAAGATAAAGGTCTCACTATCACCAAGTGGAATTAATTATTCCAACTTTATTGCACTGAATCTAAAGAGACAACTTTTGAGCGCACTAGCAAAAGCAGTTACTTCGAACTACCCAGCTAAGTTCCCAGTGCCGATACATGAAAGTATGAAATTGAACGATGGAAACAAAAATATATGACTTTTGATATTCTAAACTTTGTATATTGTCTAGACCACGTAATATAAAGATTAAATTAAAGCAACGGAAGCAACATCAAAGCGACGATGTTACTCGGCAGCAAAAAAGTGTATATGTAAGGACTTTAAATGTTTCGGAATGTAAGAAGAGAAGAGAAGAAGGGAATTACATCGAAAATAAAACAACAACAGAAAAAAAAAGAAAAAGAAAAAGTATATAAATGACAGCAAACCAACTGAGCGGAAGAAATGTTGTTTAATCCTTTGATTAGAGCCACGCGTGAGTCATGAATGTTTAATAAAATGAAATAACAAAAAAAACCAAAAAAGAAGAAAAAAAAAAAACAATTTTAAGAATTTTCCTCCTGTTTTCTTCTTCCATTTTTTTTTAATTATTCATGGTAAGAGTTAGGAAAACAAAAACTTACTATGCCTTGAAATTGTTTAGTTTTCAATTTAAAAACATTTTCAGGTTTTACACATACTTTAACCGCAACGTTGATTTACTATTTATCTTTAATTTACCTTTCGAAACTCATCTTCGTTTTCTTTGCTTTCAGTTTTCTTTGAAAAGAAAGTTGATAGTTTCTCGTAAGTAAAGTTTTTGCCAACTCGGAAACTTTTACTTCTCATTTTACCTTCTGCGTTGGAGTTTGGAAAGCGGCGCATACATATTATAGTTAGGTTGACAATTAAGAAATTAAGTTGGCACTTAACTTAAATGTCAGTTTGACAGGTCTACAAATAAACACACAAACAAACAAACAAACAAACAAATAAACGAACAGATTCTCTACAGTATTTAATATTTACATTATCATCAGTCTAACACCTTGAAAGGCTCATCGAATTGCATATGAGGGTCTACCTGATACTAATTTTTTGTTATACATGCCACTCATAATTAAATCAAATGTTTGTCTGCCAAATGTCATGTATAGTACCGTTCATATATATGTATGTCTATGCGTGTTGATTAACGTATAAGTTTATCTGAACTTAAAAGTTTTACCTTTCGCCTGTTTACGTATTCATTTCGTGCCCCTCAAGCTCTTCAAAATGCGACATACGTATGTTAGTAAACAGTTAATTCACAAATTCATTTTCTGCATTCGGTTCGACGAAAAGTGTTTACGCACTTAAAACAGGATATAAGTAGGAAAAATGTTATTTGCTTTTAAATGAAATTTCTGCTCGAACGTGGGAATTGCTTCTCTTTCATAGTCTTTTTCGTTAAGTTGCAAATACTCAGCATTTGTTGCACAAACGTGTTCGAGATAATTAAGTTCATTAACATTTTTTCTTTTTTTGTTTTCCAATAATTTTCAGACGATGCAACGTGAAATGGTAATTAACTTCCCGTCCAAACATAATTAATTACACTTTTGGTTTCTTAATATCCGGCTGTAGTTCAAAGGTGTTTTTATACTTCTTAAAACTTCTCTTTTCTATCCTCCGATTTCCCATCAACCGGATATCCTCATAAAGCGGTTTGCTTGAAGATTTACAATCCCGCTCTTCCAATCCTGTTCACTGAATGTAAAAATCTCTTGTTGCCACAATTTGACGAATAAAGGGAATGTTATCGCATTTCGCGAATTAAAATTCTCGTTTTTCGTGCTTCGGCTTCCGTATCCATAGGTCTTCCTCAGTTCATTCAGTTGATGCAAAAACAGCTTGGATAATAGTCGACTACTCATTCTTTCAAAGCTAAGCAATAAGAAAATTCTTCTTTTTTTTTGTTATTTCATAAGAGTGACACGACAAACTTATCCGCGGATAAAATCGATTTTGCTTCGATTACGATTCCGTTCATTTATGCCGTCGCAAATCCATGTCTAACAGAATGAATCGTTGGACAAAATCACTTATTTCCATTTTTCCTTCTCTCTTCTGTCCACGTTCCATAGATGTGCAACGCTTGCGATATAATTACTATTCTTATATTATATCATGCAAGTTTGTGGTAGCAATATGCTAATGCCAGATAATCTGAAACAATGATGAAAACATAAAATTCATTCAATAACGTGCTTAATGCATTTCACGTTGAAATCGTTTCGAAGAAGAGAAGACGCAGTACAGGCTTCAAATAGAAAGGAAAACTAATTTTCAAGGAGTAGAGAAAACATATTTAGGACACATTGACAATAACTACGTAACAGAAGAAAACATTGTCTCTGAACAGTGTTCTGAAGTGGAACAGGACAATCGGGCAGAAATATATTTAATTGAATTCGCACAAATGGCTTGGAAAGACAAAGTCAAAAAATGACACAACATCGTCATCCGAGATAACTCGGTATGTTCTTTTATATGTTTCCTCTTCCCATACTATCATCTTGGTCTTGTTACCGTTATTATATCGGAAAACGATTTTTGTTCGGCCCATTGGCCAAACCTTCATAATTTCACGCAAATTCTCGGCTTAGCTATGATGCGCTTTGACATGGCCAATCTGTCCTTGTCCCAGGAAATCGTAATATGATATCTCCCATGCCAATGGAGACGAATTGCTTGATTGAAGAGTTGCTGAGGATTTTTCTGAGTTTTCAATAAGTTTTTCTTTTCTTAACATTCTCAACAAAATCTCTCTCATGTCACTTGCATTCTACATTCCGATGCAATTAATTTGTACAAAGAACTTCGCATGGCGTATAATAAATGTTTACACGTTGCTTTAGCTAACTCCCTTTAGATACTCAAATTCTTTGCTTTAAGGCAAAGTGAATGTGTTTCCAGTCAGTATCTAATTTGTAACTCGAGTAATTATACCATTAGCTAACCAAAGAATACCATATTCGACCAACGCCAGAAATTTTCTGACAACCCTAGCATTTATAAGTATGACTAGGTGTATGTGTGTGCAACGAACACAATTTTATAAGCGCTTCTTCTATTGCAGCTTATTATTATTTACAGTTGGCTTTATAATGCGATATCATTTACTACGCTTTTTAAATAGAAACGAAATGTTGCAGTACGGTAGCATTCTTTCGTACATCGGCAGTGGCTGTAGTGTAGGTGTATGTGTAACAAATTGTCTCATATGTCAGACGCTTTATCATTTAAGGAAACTAAAATATTTTATATTTAGTTTGTTTGTTTTTTATGATATTTACGACAGCATAAAACACTGAAAATAAGTTGAAGGGGAAATATTTTCATTTCAGTTACAGTTATAACAAAACGATGAGCATTCTAGAAGTGGTTTTTAATTAAGATATATATCAAAGAACTTACTATTGTGCATTGTTTTATAAGTATTAAGCAGTCTTGAGTATTCCTTAAATATATTTTGGATAATTGTTAAGGCATTAAGCGTTAACTTAAGCGAAACTGATTTTTCAAACATTTCGATTTCGTCAAAGACAAGTTCTTATTACCTCGTAAGTTATGCTGCATATACCCGTATTCCATATTTCAAGTCGGAGAGTGTAGCTTGCTGGTATCTAGTGGATGACCCAGCACAAATAAAGTGAATTCATCGAACGCTTACGATTGTAAGAAATTGAAAAAACAAAAAAAAAACAATTGGAACTAATGCGCAGTAGAGTAGTAAGTCGTGTTAGATTTTTGCATAAAAAGCTTGATTTCATTCATTGCAAGAGCGCAGTGTGATCAAAAAGTTATAAGATTATGTTTTCTATGATTATCGTGGTATGACTCACTAGGAATCTCTTCCGTTCGGGACCCGTTTACCCTTTGAGCATGAAGCTCAAGCTAAAATATGACATTTTACGTTCGACATACAGGAAAACACTCATACGACACCATCTACCATCGATCAAGTTCTCCGTAAGATTGTTTGTCCATCCATCCACCAATCCGTCTGTGCATCTGGTATTTTCGCGTTCAACCTAGGGTTCGCATTTTTTCAGATATTTTGATGAAATTTGGTACACCAATGTGTTTTGTCCTAAGGACGAACGCTACCGAAAGTGATCCGGATCAGTTCATTTTTTCGACCTGTTTCTATATAACGCCTTATTTCGTAAAGTCATTATATGATTAACTGCAAAACGATGTAGGGCATTTGATGGTAGGCCGGCCAGATCGACTATAGTTTTCACTTGTCATTCTATAACAAGAAACACTTTTCCTCGTCTTTTGCTGGTGCAGAAACTTTATCTCTTACATATACTCTACGTCACTTTATATTGAGTGCGTTAATTTAATATCAATTATTATTTCATCCATATAGTTCAATGTGTGTGTGTGTGTGTGTGTGTACGCTGGCAAAGGGCCCCTTCTTAGTTGCGTAACGCACATACATAGCAAGAATGGTATCGTGGGCGATGTCGTTGCCGGACTCAACGGAAGCTCTATTTGCCTTTAAACTTTATTTGAAGATCAATCGCTTACATTGCTATGTCTGTCGTATGTATAAGGAAAGCAAATCGTATATTATCACAAAGCACAAAGATTAATACAACAAATTTCAATGGATTGCTAATACTTGTTCTTGGGGAAGCTCTTGCTCGCTGTGCATTCAAGTTGGTGGTACACAAAAAGGACATCACATCATCTAAAGACGGGCTCATTGTAGATGCATATCAGTCACCTTCTGAAGCACTTGCAAAATATCTTGGCTCAAATATATATTTTTGGAATAAGATCACATTTACTAAATCTGCATGGCATACGATTTTATTAGTATCGCTCCCAGAAATATTGCAGTTATTTTGCTGGAAATAAATTTGAACAACATTTCATTAGAGCATTCAGCTTATTTTTTTACTGTCAGTCAGTATTCTATTTCTTATGGCGATTTGTCAATAATTTTTCTTAACTTGAACCATAGTCATAGTCAATTAATATTCGATTATAATAGAAATTTTTTGAGTGAAAATTTCGAAGTAAATGAATGGGATGTCGTTGCGAGCAATGCAAAGAAAAGATAAAATGCTCGAATGCTGCGATTTATTAAATTATTTCATATATGATTTTTTAAATAAATTTAGTTTAGCTGCTTTTCACGCTTCTCTTTCTACGCAAAATCATAGAAGAACAATGAAAAAGAACGAGACGAGTTTAGTCTTCATTCAAAGTCAACTACACCCGTTTCTTTTGTACGGATGTATCGATGTATGTATATTTGAAATATTTATGTATTTTGAAAATCTGTTGAACTTTAAAACATTTGGTGTATGCTATGCTGATAAATCCTTTATTTATAGGCAACTGCTTGTAACTTTTCACTGGAGTTAAGCAGTAAAAAAAGATTTTTTACTTCATATTGTTGCCAAAGACCACAAATGTTAATCATAGACAACGTCTTGTTCTACGTAAATAGAAACTTTTCATCATTATGTGCAAGTGTATATGTCCAACTAATCTGCTCTTAATTAAACATATACCCGCACAGTATGAGAAACTAAACTAAAAAGCTTTGAGACAGGACAACATACATAGACATAGATTTTACAAACGCTGACGATAAGTACATAAAAGTTTTTCGACTTAAGAGACCACACAACCGAGAAAGAGATGAGGGATATGAAGGACGATGAATCAAAAAAGACAAAAAGAAGAAGAATATAAAAAAATATATAAGACTGATATATAATAATAATAAAAAAAAAAAAAAAAAAAAAACTGCATCTAAAACTTCTTAAAACATTTGCAAAATATGCAAAAGTTTAGGCGACAGCTGCTGCCGTATCTTCTTTAACAACACAGTTAAGTTACTGTTGCTACTGATTATCGTTTGTTGTTTCAATGTATTCAATGGAGAGTAAACAATAAGCAACGGCCAGAAGGTGTGCGCACATATATGCGTACATATCTTTATATTGGTTAAATACTTGCGTGCATGTGTATTCGTATGTGTACACAATATGATAAGATGATAATCCCATTTGCAATGTTTTATAATATGTTTCATGAAGTGTGAGGTTTCTTGACTTGTGGTTTGCCAGAAATTTTTCATCCTCTGGCCAATAAAATTTGAAAAGTTTTATGGAAACATAAAAAATGGGGGCAACTAAAATTTCCTATGCATGTACATATTTGTAAGTTTTCCGATTTAAACCTAAACGTCTAAACGTCTGAAACACTAAATCAAGTTCGCTCGTAGACGACATATCTTAAACAAATTTACATTTCGTGAAAACTTTCCCCAAGAAACGTTATTTCTCGTTGGACGTTGTGAAAATGTTTCATCCTTTTTGTAGACTTTCCACTAAGAAGCTTAAAATTTTATACATCTCTCCTAAACACACTCAACTAGTTAGTTGGATTTTTCCGATAAGGAATGAATATGAGAGAAAAAGTTTTTACACTAAGCTTTCAGTCATATGAGCAACAATAACTTGAACGTTCGTTCTGCCATGAATGGAAAGAAAGAAAGAAAATTTTGTTGTTGTCAAAGTATGCCACTATGTCTTGAGATAATAGGTAACATCTTCCGTCCTAATTCAATAGGCACATGAACACATTTGTGTTCATAGATAGACAATAAGTGTAAGGGCGACGTATGTGGTGTACTTGTTTCGCAGGAAACGGATGCCTTGCCATTGTTGCAGCTGGAAAAACAAATGAGATTTAATGCTTTGTGCTTGAATGCGCAACCGAAAGGGTTACTTTTTATGGCTAAACGATAACGAAATGTAGACTCACATACATGCATGCACACATATATATATTCCATATTTAGAAAGTTGGCTAAAATGTATTGAGCTCTTGTGTGCGTACACGCAAACTGTTTGCGTTACGTATGCAACATTCGTTGTAAAGCATATACACGCTTCATAGCGTAGTCCAAGATTGTGGAGTTGCGTTGTTTATGCAAAAATTGACTGCAGTTTCTTAACTATATTTCTCCAAATAATGTGTAGATTGTGTAAAATTATTGAGCTCCTAAAGACTTCTCCAAATGTCAGTAGTCAGTTGCTCGGCAGAGGCGCTTTCATTATCGAGAGTACAGTTTATCGCAGAACTTTCACCTATCGTTAACTACGTTCGTTGTCTCTCCACGCCCAACAAACGTACTCTCTGCATATTGAAATGAAAATTGCTCAAGTTCAAGTTAATATTCCAGTGAAATCCTAACGCACTTAAGCTTTAAGCCTCCTACAACTTGCTCGATGACAGACACTTAAATCCATCATAACGGTTTTGCTGGACCATTCCCAGTATAGTAGCTAGGTTTTCTGCGAGTATCCGATGTTCGATAACAACACTTCGTTCCTAAACAACACTTGGGTCTCAGGGTCTGGCCGAAACCAATTTGTAAAAAGTAGTTTAAGGGAAAACATTCATTTTTTAATCAAAAACGCTTTTCGTTTTTTTTTTTTTTCGTAATGTTTTAACAAATTCTCGCACATGTAATTACTTTAAGCAACAGCTATCAAGTCATATTTAAACTTACTTGATAACGATCATATAAATGCAATTTTAATTTATTAAGAATATTAGGTGAGTAAAAATAAGCTACAGACTTTTTAGACTGCTTTTCGACTGTTAAAATGTTCACATAACCTCGCACAGTCGTAAACACTTACTGGCATATAAGGAAACTTTTTATACATTTATAAATTTACCAAATGGTTTATTTAAGTATCGCAAAACGTCCATAGGAAAATGGAAAAATAGTGGTATGCAAAGCTAAGAACATACGCACGCGATTCCTTTGTGTACGTGTATGCATGTATACCGAACCACTAATCTGTAACTAATTTGTTATGAAAGTTTAATTAAGATGTTGCCGAGAGTAGTTGCTTACCGTACCGCAGCACTGAACCCGAATGACTTATATTTAAATTACGGCCTCTAAACTAATTTCTATTTAAGAGCATTCTAATTTTGTACAAATTTTTGTAAGATATATAATATATCTATATTAGTATGTATATATATACCATATTTAACCGCCAACAAAGTTCAAAGACCCTCAAACCATTACTTTGACGCGATGAGGATATATGATAAATCTAAATTAAATTTTTACTTCTTTATGAACATATAGCAACGTATATATGTTTATGTATATGTATATGTATATATAAGTGAACGCATAAGTATGAAGCTAAAGGAAACGTCCATAAATCTTTATTCTAGTTTAGTTTGTTTAACCGCAATACTATAAAACATTTGTTGCCCTTCATATCCTTCCGCTAGCATGCATGATTTTTCTCTTCTTCTCATTTATTACTGGTGCACCGTATAGCACCGTAGCACCAGTAGCACATGTTGTATTCCGTTGCTCATACACTAAATTCTTTTTTACGTATATTATACGTATACGTTTAACGTATTAATAGGTTTTGTGAATGTAATGAATCCACAAGAATGTCTAGAAAATCGTTACAATCATTCTTGATTATTTTGTTGTTGTTTCTCTGTTATTGTTATGCTGTTGACTGCTCCATTTATTGTTCTTATCTGATTGAGTGTGAAAGCAATCAAAGTTAAAATTCACATAACCTTTACCAGGATATTCGAATGTTTAAAAGGAGAAGTTTTCTAAAAAAAAAAAACATAAAATAAAATAAAAAATAATAAAAAAAAAAGTAAAAGAAATGCTAGTATACGGGAATTGAGACAGTGATGCCTAAAGTTTTTCAAAAGGGGCGCGCATAACGGATAATCCCATTAGTATCACATTAGATCACTTTAGTACTCTATAGTTTTTTTAAACTATACACCTACACAGTGGAGTATAAAAATTGATAAAATTTCTTACAAAATTAATGAGTCTATTCGCCAACTACGCGAAATTAATCGTCAACTCGCTATTCGTTATGTAATTGAAAAATTCGAGTAAAGCCTTGATGCTAATGTGGTTTTGCTTTTTTTATTTTAGATATTAGTTCAAGCCTCGTTATCGCCTCTGACGGACGGACTTGCGTGAAAATTCCTTCTTGGAACACCATTTTTTGCCACTTTTCCACTCAAATCTACTCTTATTTTGCCAACAACACGAATAGTCCCGTTGAATAAGGTCATTGAAAGGTGGCGGTTTATTGGAGCGAGCCAATACTATAACATAACACCGAAGTAAAAAGTCGAATAGAATTATATCACAAGAAGTTTGCATCAAACTCACAAAGGCATTTTTGGACATTAGATGATCGTTGAACTTTTCTCGTATAAATTGATTTTGTCGCGAAATGTATGGCAAGTTATACAATTTTATTGAACCCACATGCCGGCCACGTCGAAATTATCTAATTTTTGCTATAAAAACACAGTAATCATGTTCCTCTAGCGTTTTGTTAATGTGATAATAATTACAATGCCATTTTCATGTTCAAAAATGACATTTTCAGCCTACAAACAACACCCGAAAGTTATAATGTTTACGAACACCAGATGGGTTTACTTTATACCAAAGGGGAACAATTTATTGTGGCTTATTTAATACGCCATTTCACCACATATGAGCTTCATCCAACATGCGCGAAACATAACCGTGAGTTCATTTTTCCCGTAATAAGTTTTAACAATTTCTGTATGCTATAGAATTACGTATGTATTGTGTTCCACGAATAATAATGTGAAGATCCAAACAATATATTAAAAACAATTGTGATCCTAATCTCAATTACAAGTGGGTTTTATTCGCGTTTACTTTTGGAACCACAAAATAGATGACGCCATATATCCACAATTCTTATTTGATCATCATTCATAGGTGCATTTATAAGCAAGGGAAGATTTGAATTATATGTATTATTGTAGTTGTGGGAGTAAAATCATAGGCTTCCTTGGTATAAATTAAGTGAGTAAATAAGCAAATCCTTAAAAAGGACTTGCATAAGCAAGACGTTAGGTCTTCACTTTTATAAAATATAGAAATAAAAACAATAACAGAAAAGAGCATAGCACATATAAAAAGAAATAAGTAAGGGAGAAGAAGAAGAAGAAATATATACATATCTAATGCGGGGGCAAGCTATGAACTTGTAGCGATCCAAGCTGGGAATGGGAATTGAATAAACGCAAACATCGCGAAAGTTTTCATCAGCTGCTTGTCTATGCATTTTTTTACAAACGAAAGATCTAACTTTTTAGATACACCGATCAAATTTAATATAAAGTAATTTTTAGAACATGTAAATGTATGTGGATGCTGTAATGGATCACACTTTTTCCAAGAAAAATATTGAAAAAAAATGTATGACATTTATTGCCTTACGTGAAACGAGCGATTGTTCATAATATAAATCGTCTCTCTTTCTAAACTAACTGTCACATCAGCTACGTCTGTCCTACCTTTGCTCTTATCTAGGAACAGAGACGTAAGGATATACAGATGTACTTAGGAAATATAAAGCAAATAAGAGCTGCATGTACGGCTTCGTTTTCGACGTAGAGATGTGTTTAGAGACATTTTGATTCGAAAACTTGATAAAGACCTTATGTAACATATCATTTTCCCCATGCCTTAGAAGATTTTTATGCAGTAAGTGTATGGAGGCTTTAAATAACGCTTCGCTTACGATTCAAATTCAATTCAATAGTCAACGCCTTGTATGCAATATACAGAAGGGTTTTACAACGCCTTTTATCCGCCTGAGTGGCCAATTAGGCAAACGATTTCGACTAACAACTCGATAGTTGTGGTTGCAAATCGCAAGTGTGACAGAGTTTTCAATTAAATCCGTTAGTCTTAGATGCTAGCACTTTAAGACTTTAGTCTTGGAATTTGTTTCTCTCGCGAAATTAATAATGATAATAAAACATCTTGATGCGAAGAATTGAGAGTTAGAGGCCTAACTAGAATTCCATGGTCCAAAAGCTTATTTCCACGCAAGAACTGAGTTGACAGCTTTCTTCTTAGTTTGATCTGCACTTCACGAGAAGTGAAAACATTATATTTCTCTTCAAACACCGAACGCTTCTGGATTAATGTCATGCTTTTTGATTTTATTTTTTGTTGATGCCGCTACGGACGGAATAATTTCGGACGAAAATTAAAAGTTAATGTCATTTTTTACCAGTTACTGCAGCTTATTTGTCTTTAAATCTTCCCCATATTCCGATTCACTCGCTTCGCGTAGTTTGAAACAAATGATTTAATATCAACAGCCAGTGGCCGCAAAGCAGAGCATAAAACGTTTATTGCGAATCGTGGAGCAATTTATGGTTAATTGTTGCCACAAAGAGAATTTTTCACACAAATTTCAAAATTTCTAATGTACGATCAGCGATTTCTTTCACAAAATAGTCGATCGATGCAAAGACAAAAAAGCTTGACATGTCTAATGTAATGAATGCAAAATATTAAACGACTGGGTATCTTTATGTAAATTAAGGAGACTATCCTTATAATTAATAAAGAGAAGCCATTTAAGTTTTTATTCAAGTTCTCATTAAACGTGACCCAAGTCACGCCCATTGATCGTAGACTAATAGTTTAAACTTTAGCAAAAACAAAAGGAAAAAATAAAAGCAACTAAAAAATGATCCCAGATGTCCATTAGCATAGGTGAACATGTGGAAAAAGACATGAGAGAGCGATATCAGACCGACAAGAGTTCTGCCAGTTGTAGAAATTTCAGAAAGATTTAAAAAAACAAAGCGTTTTGTGTAATCTTTATAACTTCAAGCATTTATGGTTCAAGCTCTTAGAGTTGCTTTCCACTGGTTTCGGAAGGTCGGGCAAAAACACTAATATCTTCTGAAAATCAAGCTTAAAACATGACGTGATAGCTTGTGTACCTTAATTTCTTGAACATCAGATAAGCGTGTACGAGTAGGCAAAGGCATATGATTCAGAATGTCAAGACTTGTTTTTGAATAAAAATGTTTGCAAATCAGTTTTGGTCTCTCTGCTTGATATTTACTACACTATCAGTGCTATTTGTTTGCATATGGATACGTGTGAATATTCACAGAGTGTAAATATGAAATGTGTGGATGTGTAAAGGTGGTGGTAGTCAGTGTTGAAACAAAAATGATTGAATTAAGCATTTATAGTCTGTTTACACTAACACACATCAGCTCTCATTCTGCTTTCAATCGGTTGTTGAAAGGCATATGGCAACACAATACAAGTAATAGTAATAAACCAATATTTACTTTACATAAAAGATTAAGACAGTGTACACAATCACAGCCATATAAACAGATAGACAGAAAGGAAAACGTACGATTTTGATGTTATCATAAAAATTTATCCTGATGTTATTAGGATAGAACCGACGACCGACCACAAAAATTTCATGCTTAGTTTATTGATGATAATTTTTGTGGTCATATCACTTAAGTTTGTTACACATAGCTCTAGTTCACTTACGAAGCAATGGTATATTGAAATTCAGCTTAAGCTTTATTACTTATCGCTCTAATCTGAATGATTAATTTGAATAGCGTTGGTCCTTGGGTCAAAGCAAGTGGGCGTGCAAAACTGCATCAAAATATTTTAAAAATTTGCAACTTAAAGGTTTAACACACAAATACAAGACGGCCAGACGCCCGGACAGTGATTCCGAATCGCTCGGTACAATAAGTGATGGGTCTATTTCAAGTTTCTCTGGGTGGTGCATATGTCTGCACAAATTTAATATACCCTTGCAACACAAATGATGTATGATATCATAAAATAAAGAGAGACAGAGCGATCATAGCGCTCTTGTTTGTCATATCGAATATGTACTGACGTTATAAATAATGAATGTCTCTTTTTAAATGTTAAATCAGAGAATTCCTATAGCACACATAACCATATGTTACATACAAGACACGCACACACATAAATCTTTTGGTTCTTCTGTTTCTTGTATTATTTTGTCATCATATGCTAATTTTATGTTATTACGTGACAAGAGATATGTGATTGCCGCGAGTTTCTCATTCGATTTAGTTAAGATCGTTTGCCCATGCTCTTGTCTATGATTGCCATTTTAAAAGTTTTAAACATTAAAGTACTATGTCAAAGCAAGTCTGAGAACCCATTCAATTAGATCGCGAGCACAATAGCACAAAGCTCTTGAATACTCTTGAAGCTAATACCAATGGGAAGTCTCATGAAGAACGTAACGCTAACAGTTAGCAAGCTCCGCTATCTGTTTACATTTCTTCAAAATAACTATAGCGTCCCTATTTAACGCATTCGCGACGAATGACGTGAAGTCACGTTCATTTAAATTCTATTGCAGTTTCTCGCTGACGTGAATTCACGTTCTGCACTGTTCACGTCCTTAAATGAGCGCGGCAATCTTAGGCGCTTTCTGTGACCGATATTGTGGTGCGCTCTAACGTAGTCAAAGAGACGTGACCCGATATTGAGAAATTTGTTTGTTTGTATAGAGCTACAGCAGCTATGGTTAGCTAATAACGTTATGCATATCATATGATACGATACACTTGGTACAATATTTTATAGTGTAGAGGCATAAGAAACTTCCTAGTTCAACGTCGCTACGCATATTTTGTTTGCCGGATTGTCCGCCTGGTAACATATCTTCCTGCACATCTGTTCTTCGCATTTTACTATCAACTAAAGGATCCATTTAACTAAACATTACACTGCAATATTGCGACAATGACAAGTGGTCTATTATCTACTTATAGCGGATAACAAATATATATCAAAAATCTGATCGGCCTTAGTTAGGCAGGCCATGCCAACAACCTATCCTACAGATTAACCATAACAAGAATCCTAGGCATGTGACGGTCTCTGAAACGATATAGAGAGCGGAATATTAATGCGAAGTGATCACGTTGTCTAATGCGTTATCTCTGATTAATAGAATAATGTGGCCGTAATTTGTAGGAAAACCTGAGGACCTGAAACAACATCGAGTCAAAAAAGTCAAACAATTTCATATATTTATGTCGAGCATTTATAATATGTGATAGATACGATACATATATAGATTCAAAAATTACTAAATAGAACGTGCAAAGCTTTTTCGTAATTACGACGGTCAGCGGGCATTCTAATTACATTCTACGAACTCTCGTTTGCTGAAAACGAATTCAATGACATTTATGAAAAAATAAAGTTATAGACACATTGCTTATAAAGTCTAGTACATATACTCGGCGACCGTTTTGTTGATGCCTTAAGCGATTAATATCTAAGATACGTCCGAAAATGGCTGTAGTTCCTTCCATATTTATTTGCATAAATTCATTTTATTTGTTTACTGTTTTCGTTACTTAATGAAATTGCTTCGTCTAAAACAATTATAAAATCATTATTGAATGTAAGTATAAAGTAAATAAAATCACTTGAACATGAAAAAAAAAAAATTGAAAACAAAATGACCAGAGAGAGTACGCCAGACTGCTAGTTGGTCGAGATAACCCCCGTTAGTATCTGTTAGTATCATGTATATAATAATAATTGAAAGGAATTAAAAAAGAAACTCAGCACAACAACTAATCAATCTTACTATTAACCCTAAAGCTTTAAACGTTAAAAGCAACAAGAACGAAAATAATAAATACATAAAACAATTTACATACTTTTGGACATGATTTTAAAAGCGTAAAATCAGAAAAAAAGTTCACGAATCCTTTCCAGCAAAAAGTGTCATTCTTTGAATTATACATGAAATTTATATAGGTATACGAACGTAGTTTTGCATGCGTAAATGTGTCGGGGCATGTAACTAAGACGAGCTAAAGTAAATATTGTTGGGAAAAAAGAAAAAAAAGGAAAAAAAGCAAACGATTTGCAGTTAATCCCTGTTGGGCATTTTGTAGCTATTTTACTTCCTCTCTCCTGCACACGCCTACATCAACACACAAACGAATTTAAGAGATTGATAAACATGTATGTTGTATACGTACAGTCAAAAAAGTAACGGGACTAATCTGTTTAAAAATACGAAGTACTCGACATTGGTTCCCTAATTAGCTGCACTATAAATGTAGAAGAATGCCAGTAGCGCTTCTGAACAGATGGCTGTTATTATTTACTAAAGATGGCATTTGTCTTAAAGATATTTAAGCAATCCTAACCTAATGAAGGACATATCCATTGTAAGAAGCATCCAACGAGGACCTTTTCAAATTTCCTAACACTTATTGATCATCAGCTTAGACTAAAACGAAAAAATATTCTCGAAGAATTAAATGGACATAGATATCCGGATATTATCACGTCTCATGAACACATTCTTCGCATACTGGTTAGTATATGGTATCTAAAAACCTTTGCAATTCAGTTTTGGTTCTTGCGCAGAACTTTCTGGCAATTGCGATCACACGCTCTCTTTGTGTTTAGAATTTTAGTTTTTTTTCTGTTTTTCTTTTCGCAAAACACAAAACTTGACCACAACCATGAAGGACGTGTTAAATCAGCTAAAGTCGGAAAGGCAACAAAAAATTCCAGATGGCAAAGAAACCAGGGGGAGATATATTGCTTTAAATGCAATTTACTCTTAAGGAGACTATGTGGATCTTGATAACTGACTGGAGTATGTGTTTAATTTTATGCAATTTTTGCCACTTTTTTGACAGAGTTTTCGTATTTATACTTAAATACGTGCGTGTACCTACCGTGCTTGTATGTATGTGTACAAAGTAAACGCGACTATCCGGCAGGTCAGCAAAGTCATGCAAATTTTATATGTGTGTGTATATATGTATATATGTATGTATGTATGTATGTATGTATTTATGTATGTATGTATGTATGTATGGCTGTGTGTATGTGTACATATGTATACGTACATGTATTATAACATAACATAAAATACATTTCCTGTCGTCTAGTCTAGAGAAAATTCAACTACAATCGCCGCATATGCATAGATTTCAGCATAGTGTCCACCTACGCTGGTCAGTCAACATACTCCGAGCTCAGCTGCTAGTACCAGCAAAAGCCACCAAATGATCAACAATCGCACAACCAAAAGATTTTCATACACAAGCACAAAAAAAAAAAAAAAAAAATGCATATAGTTACAGAGCATACCTATATCATCCCAGCCTTTTGCGGAGCCATCAACTTACCAAATTAGACCAAACGTAATAAATTCACATGATGTTAAAATATGAAGAAAAAAACCTCGGTTTACAATGAAAAGGACCAAAAACAAGAAAGATTTTTCAAATATATTTGCTTAACAGCAACATTCACTTAGTGCGAGTATTTATGTGTGCGTGTGTTTGCGCGTGTGTAAGTGTAAGTGCATGTGGACTTGTGATGTGTATTCCTCTTTAACCAATATTATCAAATCACAGCAGTCACATACGAGTAGACGCAATGTGTTACTTGTAACAGCGATGGTAAGGGACATCGGTCAATTTTGGCTTATGCTCAGCTACCAAGAATAGAGACAAAAAAGAAAAAATAAATAAATAAAACGCAAAAATTAAGAGAAACAAAAAAAGGGGAAAAAAGCTTCCTGCCGCATTTATAATCCAATAATAAATGGAATATTTCCGACCTCGGGCATTAAATTAAATGTTATCAGTTGAGTGCAGAATATTATCAGTTGTTGGTTAGTTAGTATGTGCAGTGGTTAAATATATTCACAAAAAGGATTGTTACACTGCCACAACCATTTCCGAAATGGGACTGACTGACTGAGATGACTGCCTAGTCGACTGTTCGGCTACGGGAACAGCTTCAATTAAAACTGAATTATGAGCTCAAGTTGTTGGCTTTTGTTTAAAACCAAAAAACAAAAAAAAAAACGAAAAAAGAGGAAGAAAATAAAACATCTCCTCGCACTTGAGCATTAGTATAATCAAAGTGTTTTTGCATCCATATCAAATTATATGGATGTGTACAGGCATGTCTATGTATGTATAAACGCTCAAAACTAAAATTATTTGCATGGGTTTGTTGATAAGCAAATGGCCACAAAAACTGGCAATTAAATTGTTAACTCAGTTGTGTTAAACTGTTCCGAAACTTGTGTTAAAATTTCTCTTTATAAAATGAGAAAAAAAAAAATAAAACAACAAATTTAGAGAAAATTTTATTAAATGTTTGTTGTTGTTGGCCTTGTAGGCATATCCAACGAATAAGAAAGTTAGAGTTACTCGAAAGCACATTATGGGATGGATACACAGCGTCTAAGGTAAATATATGCAAACTTTGCATTAAATGTGAGCGTCTCATACGGTGTCAGACAAAGTCAAAATATCGTTCTTTGAATTAATATCACTCTAGACTCTATATATGTGCTGCTCTCGATTATTCTTACTTTTCCAGATTTGTCAAAGCTTTTATAGATTTATCTTAGCCTGTCTTCACTGGCTGCAAATTACGTCTAAGGTCAGCAGCCTGCTATTTTTTCACGCATTATGTGGAGGCTTTTTTTCTTGACAATTTTCTCTTCCGATAGTGCCTTTCAGGGGGGAGCGAAACTATGGGATCATTGATTCACCCATAGATGTGCCGAAACCTTCACCTCTTCGTGGTGCTCCCTATAAAACATTGGCTGCTGCATTATGGCTCTCTTTTTCCTCTCGTTTTGAGAGTCGCACCGTCAATTGCAAAGAAAGGTTTAAAGCTTACTATCTATAACCTGGCAACAGGTTTTTCTCTTTGAAAGCGTAAGGAGTCCATTCGGAAGGGGCTCTCTTTTCTAAATTGAAAAGAAGCTTTTCTTTCCCTATTTGGTTCTCTTGGTGGAGGCCATCTAATGATGATGGCCAGCGATATCAAGTGGGCTGGGGCACAGCTGGGTGTGTGCGCTGTGCGACGACAACCTTGGAAGCATGATTTTCCTTAAGAAAGGACAGTGAAGGATCGGCCTTCCGGGACATGCAGATAGTCCAAAGGCAAGTGCTATATGCTTACTGTATGAGATCACCCAAAGCTGTTTAGCTTGGTGTAAGTTCTTGCTTGAACGATAAACCAAGAAGTTAAAGGGTGTCCACGGGGATTTGGGCAAGCAAAGTACGATTGCTCCGGCAGGAAGATGCACACTACCCATCGCAATGCCGGACGAATGCCTTCTTGCCTAACTGCAGGGTAGGGACCTTCGGGGAGTATTCGTGGTGGCTGCGGTTGCCCCAAAATTTCGCGGGGAGCTATCTAAGAGGTGCTTAGATAGGCCTCGACGTAAACCACTAAACGAGAATTCGGCCCACACCCATTTTCTATTGCGGGACCTCAGGGTAGCGAGGCCCCCTTCAACTTAATTGATTGCCAATGGTTTTAGGCCACCCGTCTGATTAACGCTCATGCCGGGTGCAGACGTAAACACACAAAGATATAGATATAGTGCCTTTCAGGGTCTTCCAAACGTGACATCTAATATTTGCTATCCATGCTTCTTCCTTTTTCAAGGCGAGCGATGAATAGAATACTATGCGCATCCGAAGACCCGTTGCAGTGTTGATCGCGTTGCGTTACTTTCACCAGGTACTTCCACTTAATCAATTATGAACTCGACTCCGGAGTGAAATAGTGCGCCCATGACCATGGCTTCGTCCATTGTCCATTGTTAGTAACACTTTTGATGTTTTCGTTCTACGGGTAGTAGCACCCATTACGCAAACAGGTTTACAATGCACAAATTTGCTTACAAAATAATAAATACGTGCTTTTTGATAAACTTAGGTCTTCAACTCTCTCTTACAACTTTACTTTAATTTTCAAGATTTTATAACATTTTCTAGTGCAATCATTTGTTTTCAGCCTCCGCTACATATAGAATTATCGTTTCTCTACGACCTCGTTTAAAGTCAGCAAATCGCCGACGAGAGGAATTGTTATAACACTTTAAAATAATGCTGAGCTTGAAAGGCATTTTCCCCGTCAAATGCTTAATCAATGCACAAAATTTCGGTTATTTCGAAATCGTAAATGATCGAAATGACAGGAACATTGAATGACATGGGTCGTTGACAAAGAACTGTTTAATTTGCTCATCAGGTTGTACCCCAGTTTGTTGTCTAATGCTCATTTATAAACTTTTGTCTATGCTGACGTTTAGACTGCCGCCTAGACCATTGGAATTGTAGGGATCTTCAGGCATTTTTTCCTTATCACAATGGGGCAACGTCTTAGTAGTCTATATCTATATCTTAAAGTTTTCTTTCTTCGTTCAAGTAAGAAGAAGAGATTAGAAACATGTCTGGAGCTATTTGTACGCGTTCTCCGATTCTGATTTTTACGAACGTAGTAACAGCTTTCCATCCATCCATGCCACTATTTTTCTACAGTGCGTGTAAAAATTAGTAATGATGTTTAGTGATGTGTACAAGTGTACGCAGCACATACATGTGCATTGCTAATCACCCGCAGATAATTGCTTTATTAACACTAGAGTTATTGTCTGATGGAAAACTCTCTAAAATGTTTTATTAGAGTAACGTAGGGCCAGCATAAGATAGACGCATATATGAAGCATTTGGATGTAATAGCAAGAATGAAGCTCTGCAGTTGAAGTCTTTCATGAAATATTATAAAGCTAAACACAGTCATAATCACAGTCTAACTAAAGGTAACTACATGCCGTGCTGCGAATATTTTGCATTGAATTTTTTACAAAAGTTAAGAAGCATTTTGTTGCTTTTTTTGCATGGCGCTTTTCTTATAAAACAAATGTAAATTGCTTTACTATCGGCGATGTCCCATGGACACAAGAGTCTGATGGGCCAATAAGAATTTTTCTTGAATAACAACTGACTCAGTTCCGATATCCGGGATGAGAGACTTTTGTCTTTGTCTCAACAAATCGATGCACAGACTTTGCTTAATATCTGCGAAAACATGATAGATAGAGAAGAGGGGCAGAGTGAATTAGCACATATTTATATTCCATATATCGTAGCATAAAACAACAAGTCCGGATCGGGTTTCTCATGATGAAAGAAGTTTGGTAAGAAGGCTATAGGTAAATGACATCGAATACTTGAAAATGATATAAATTTATTTATTTGTTTACTTCGGTGCGAAAGTTCTTTTCTAAAACTTTTACCTGTTTACATAAAAAGTTTTCGATATAAAATATGATGAACGTTGGGTAAGCGACAGCAAAGTTCGATAGCACAAATCATAACTATTTGCTGAAGTGCGCACACTTGACTTTGTTTGTTTCAAAAGACCTTAAAGAAAAGAATGCTTGCTTGAAATAAGCCATCAATACCTTTAGCCCAATTGCATAACTAAAAAAAAAAAAAATAAAAAAATTAAAGATTAAATTATAACAAACACTTGCCAAATTTATGTTACAATAAAATGTATTTGTAAAAATATTGTATTATTATAAATCTAAAAGCCCAAGGTATATATATACACGTTTGATTGCTTTGTGTAAAATGTGTAACAAGGTGATGACAATAAAACGCCTCTTTTGATGTTGCATTAAATTGAAATTGATATTAACAACATACGCAACAAACAAGAAACATAAGCAACAAAAGGATATATTGAAAGGCAAAATCCTGTATCCATAACAATGTGTGCCTTAGATATTTAAGTAATATTACAAATATTTCAAATATATATATATATATATGTATGTATATATGATATATAATATGTAAGTAAGTAATAATATCGACCATTGTCCACATTGTAGATGGCCTGAGGGAGCTCTGGCTCTTCTACCATTACTTTTTCATTTTCATTTTCATTCTCTATTCTATTTTATTCTTTCCATTAATACATTATATGAAAATATTTCTTCAAGACATACTTGAGCAGGAATTTAAAATTTCTGTTGACATGTTTCCACATGATATGCATTTCGAATAGATTTAAATGTACAAACAATAATAATAAAAAAATTCTTTGCGCATAACGTTACTGCGGTACTCCGGCATATATAGCATTAAGTAAATCGAAATGAGGATGCATGTGCGTGTTTTTTTGCGCATGTATAAAATATTAAATTATTTTAGTTTCATAGTAACTTTGTCTTGTTACTAGCAATTGCCAAACAACGGTAAATATTAACAGTCGAACGAAAGTCAATGCCTTTAAGGACTTTTTCTTCTCTTCTCCTTTTTTTCTATTATTCATTACCCGGAAAGTTATCGAACTTGTAAAACTTAAATGAACGAAAATATATACATGTTTCTTCAATTTGCCACTTAAACCAAGCAAAGTCAATTATTATGATTATCCTCGAAGCAAGTACGAACACATTTATCTACACATACGTATGCATAAGACAACGCAATAAGTTAAGCGTTTGAACTTTAACGTAAGACAAAGTGGAATACACTCGTCTCTCGATTTACACTGTACTCAAGATTGAAAATTTCATTTCTCTTTTTCCCTTCTTCTTATTACATTCTTCAGCACCTGTTCATATTTATACAGCTTGTCACAATTTTAAGAGCAGGGTGTAGTTTACTTTCAAAAATTCGACTCTCTCATCGCGTGAGACGTGAGTCAGACGTGGTCTGGATGAAATCATATATAGATATAGATAAGGTCGACGATGCCCGTCCAAACAGTTCAGAAAGCAAAGCTTATTCAGTGTCTCAGAACAGCGATTGCGACCAATCTGTTTTATTAACGAAACCGTTGAAGTAAAAGTTGTACGTTTTTTGGGGTATGATTTACGGCTTGTCTGCTGGCACTACGTCACACATTATGGTTAATTTCAGCTTTGGGTTCATTATCATTCAATAGGTACTCAGACTCAAGTGTTTTTCAAGTGAATTGTTTGTGACAAAGAACTCGTAGTCGAAGAATTCAAGACAAAGCAGAGTATCGCTTGGTTTCTTAGTAGCGGTCGTACATTAGAAAATTTTGGTTTGAACCCATCGGTTCAATTCTCAATTGTTACTTTTCTGAAAAACTCGTAACGAGAGCAGATTCAGATGGATACACATTACGTTTCCATCGTACCTCGTATCTAATGCGAATTTTGGTAAAGAATTCCAAATTTTTCCGTGTTTACATGGTACATGGCATCACAACGACAAACTACGTTAAGAGAGAGAGAGAGAGAGACGGACCAGCATATATGATATTTTGTTTTCCATACGATTTCATGGATTTCACCTCAAGATGAAACCTGATGAAAACTTCAACATTCCCAATTTAGATTTTAAAGAATTCCTTGCAAACATTTCGAAAAATGCTTTTTTCACTTTGCTTAAGGTATGAAAGCCTTTCTTTTTGTTTTTTTATACTAAAAGAATAAGTGTACCCCGTACTGGTATCAGCCAAGAAATAAAATTAGTGTGAAGCAAGTACGACTTTGCGTAATAGTGAGAAGAATTTTGACTTTAACTGCAAATATTTATAAAGCAAGAGATTCGATCATATTGAGAAAATTTTTAACTTGCTTTCGTGTAAATCAAGGATTGCGCGTACATTTGAAACCTTTCAATTCACACAATAGAGCAAAGGATTAAAACCTAAATAAAGAAAAAGAAAGTTAAGCAGAGCAAAACCGAGTTGTGTAGAGCTTGTTGGAAATATCGTGAAAGGTTTATAACTTATGCAACAGTTCGCGCGCGTAAAGTGTTTATCTCCTTCATTAACTCACTCTACTTTGTCAATAAGATCAGACAAAAGTTATGAATTGAACAAAAGTGGAGAAGAGTCAAGAAGAAGTGTCAGAAAGAGCTGTGAAAGTGTTGAAGCTCTAGAGAAAATACTTCGTCCTCCTCTTCTTCGTCTTCATTTTTTCTTTTGCATTCAAGATTTTTATTCTACAACTCTTATTACTATCCATCTATCTTCCGAACTCTAATAAATTCTGCTAATTTTTTTTTTGAAAAGTTCTTTTGTCATTAAGAAATAAATGGAAAGCAAAAATGAATATTTTTAAGTACTGTGGGAACCAAAAGCTTAATTACTGCTGACGATAATTGTAATAGAAAAATTATTTATATATTGAATACGTATTTAATATAAATCATTATTGTATTATGTATGTCTTGTTCAAATTTTACTAAACATTGCATTCGTGTTGATTTAAAATCACTGGTCGCTTACATAAAACACACAAAAAGCTAGAGACGAGGCTTTACCGCGAATGTTGGACGCCCACCAACCATCGTATATTTTGTGTTTGTATTTGTAATTTGTTAACTTCCCCCCCTGATATTCAAAGAATTGCATTCGAAGCAATCGATTATAGAAAAAATTGCATAACAAAACCAACTGTAATACATGATCGAAACATGGCATCCTTGAGCAAGTTAATAATAAAAGTTTCTACCTTTTTTTATCTTTCCGCATAATAACTTAATCGCGCGTCGCATCCAAATAAATGCTTTTCATTCACCTTCAGATTTGTTTTAAGAAAACGAGCTTCCATGATAGCTTTCCGGCTTTGCACCGATTTTCAGAATGTACCCGCCATAAGTAAATGAGCTAAAATCAAAATTGAGCCTGGGAACGGTCTTAAATAAATTAGCACAAAATCCTACCTTCACTAAGAATATATTCATTTTTGATGACATTTCAAATCCGTGCTTTTACTTATTACAAACGAAATATCACAATCACCATACAACGCTTGGTGTATGAAGCGCAAAAAAAAAAAAAGCAAAAAAAAAAAAACTAAATAAATTATTTTCCCATAAATCAATTGTGTTATAATCATATTAACAATTATGGTGCATTTGCATATTCAACGACGTGTATATGGACGTGCGAGCGATTGTGTTTGAAGTAATTTTATAATCATAAATTCAAAAACGTATTAAATTCTCTCTTAAATATTTCGTTCCATTCAGCGAAAGATAAAAGTAATTAACACATTTAAAATAATGCAAAAAATAGGGCCGCGCACACGCATGCATACATAAAACATAAAATCCATTTCAATATTTCGCATAGACGTAATCTAATACAGACAGTGACAGCTATTTCAAGTGATAGCCTTTAGCTTTATTTTTATTCGTGACTACTGGTGATTGTTTAACGCTAAATTGAAAATTAGCTTAACGATTATTAGCTGCATGCGGTATTGTATTGTATTGTATTGTATTACGTGGACAATCCGTACCGTCACTTGACGAAGGAAAATCTATTGTACTCGCCTATGCCTTAAGGAGTCTTATGAATTCGGGCACCTGCTTTAATTCGCGCTACCATATCGTCCTTGGCGTTATGAAGTATTTCCCAAACACCTAGCGTCTGATTAGCGTGTGACACCTTCGCATTCACAACAGATATGATTGAACGTTTCATTCGCCTTGGGGCAGAATCTCCATGAATCAGTAACAAAGACACGATGTTTCTCAGGCGATACTTAAGGGATTATATGCATAAAGAAAAACGGACGCCTTAGATGTTAATTTTCTTGAGATAAGAAACCCTTCGTCGAAAATTCAAATAATATAAGTAATTTTTCCACAATAACAATCTTAAACGATAGGGTAAATCATAACATATTTGAATTGGAATAAAGGAAGAAGAAAAATTCAAATCGATGCAACGAACTTGTGCTTTTATAATCCCATCCACCTCATCATATCTCCCCAAAACAAAACAGTTCTGTCGATTATTATTATTAAAGCACGTCAATATTATCGATGTTTTAGTTTAGTCTTTCATATGTCAGCTTCTACGCTATCAAAACATAAAATTGTTTAGTAATATTTCTTGAGCACACTATGAATATTGAAGTCATTTAAAGGCAAATTTAAAACCAATTTGTCTACCTATTATACCAAGAAGTGAGTGTATTGATTATTAGGACTCTTCTCTGCAGCTGCCAAATATAATAACGTTGCGGTCAAATATATTCACGAGTTAATCGGTCCGTCCGTCCATTTATATATCTATAAAAATAATAAAATATAGCAAAGATTAAGAGATGAAACCCCGACTACAAGAAAAACGAAAGTACAGGCAGATAAAAACATTACAGGTAAAGAGCCAGGCCAGCAATTAACTCCGGCAAGTCTCTTCATCTAATACAATTCTCTAATTATTTCCGTGGTAAAATACCAAAAATTATACCTTTGCTTCCATTTAAAGGTATTATATTTCATGAAAGCCCTTACATCGGAGAGACTACAAAATGTGAATTATTGTCGTTTCAAATATTTTTAATTTTTTTTTTTTATTATTATTATCCTCCTATTTTCATCATAAAGCACAGCCTATTGGATTTTGTGGACAGTCTAAAGTCTAATTTTTTATGAGAATCCTTCTATACGACGAGGTGAACAAATTGACTTAACGTGTGTCAAGTTAAGACAGCTAATATTTATATCACATTACCTTTATCGACCTTTTTGCTATACAAACGCTAACGTTTCCTAAGAACGATTACGTGCCTCACGGGACTCAAAGAATGGAGTGAACCAATGCTATTACTTAAATATTGCAATTTTTTTTCCCAAAAAAAAAAACTTCTTTTCTCAAAATAAAGAGTTATAGGGGGGCGGATCGTATCAATGTTTCAAAGTGTACAAAAATTCATCGAAAAATCTTGAAAAATGTCATCTTCAAGCTGAACACAAAAGTACATAGACAGGAATCGATAAATACGAATAAACCTATTTATAAACAGGCCTCCAAATTAATAGCCATAATAAAGGATAGGTGTGACTCAACTCCGTCCTGCATACATCGAAATGAACTTTATGCCTTTACCACAATTAATGTGGGGTATGTATGTGGATTAGAGAGTAGAAACAAGTAGGAGTAAATGTTGAATTGTCAAGCGGTTAGTACGCGCTTAGTACGAAGTCAAATATTCTTTCTTGCGCTTTTAACATCCGCAAATACTTTTTAGACGACCCATTAAATAGTGTGACGTTCACAATCAATGTAATCCCATACATCTGACTGTCTGTCATCTGTGCTATTGGAGCATTCACGGGCGCGAAACCAATGGTAGTGAAGTAAAACTTCGCATACATAATCTTAGTTTATAGTCACTGATCAAGTAGCAAAACGGACCGATCACGCCTATGAATTTTCAATGAAGTAAGAAAATTATGCGCCAAATTTCAAATGTGGAATAAAGCAATTCGACAAAAATAATGAGCCCAAGTGAATTATTGTGATAGAGACGAAGATGAACGAAATGTGGGTGGTTTTAGTTTTATTATTTAGTCATTTCTGAAAAGTGAAATGGTTATAATTTGGTAATTTCTCGTCGATCTACTAGGTTTAATAACAACGAAAGCTCGCGTTAGACGGCATAGGAGATGAAATGAAAAAAAAAAAAAAAAAAAAAACACAGCAAATATCTGCCAGTAAACCCGGCGTAAAAACGTAAATGAAACATGGACATGTATATCCTTTCCGGCAACCTGCTACATGTTCGCGTGTATGTGTATAAGCGCGCGCGTACACAACGATTCCCAATTATTCTTTATTATATTTAAATATTTGTTGTCCTCATAATGATGACTACGGTGATTGTTTTTCTGATATTTTGTGGTTTGCAAAAGCGTTAATTTTCTGGTTATAATGTGGGGCTTATGCCACCGAAATGCATATTTGGCTTTTTACCCATACACACATGGACAGACGCGCATTTGCCTGATGCGTACGTGCATACACACAAGCGTACTTAAATAATCATCCTTCAACCAGTTAAACAATAATGAGCACGATTGATGACGCATACATATATATATATGTGCATATATATATATATGTACATAGGCAGATATGAGTGTGCATAGGTATAAATAAGTATGCATGGATAGATGTGTGCATGTACTTTTAATTTCATTAAATTCATATGCTGTTCATAAATGATTGTTAATATTTACTTAACTTGTGCTAGGGCATACGCGGCGTATGTGGCAATGCATTTATTAACATCGACAAAAACACACAATGCGCACACAATCACATTTAGGTATGCAATGCAACACTGCCAGATGGTAAAACTTTTCAAACAATTACAGCAGTCGTTTTAGTTTAAATAAAAACTGCGATCACAGAGAACACACATTTTCGGTCAAGTAAAATATTTAATTAAGCGGCTTAAGGGTGCTTCATTAATACCCAAGCTGTTCGTCTTAGGCCTTAGGATGACTCTTAGGCAAGCCTGTTAAAGATGGGGTGCTGGTATGTGCTTTCTCGCTTATTTAATGTGCACATCCTGGACAGGCTATAGGCAATTGATCATAATATTTTTGGAAAGTTTTCTGTTCTGAGATCGTTCCAAGTTTTCTATCGTGCCCATAACGCTGCTTTTCTTTTTCCCTATAAAAGCTGGAAGTAGAAAGGTATGAAGAAGGCTGAAGTACTAAAGGTATTCACTACACACACACACACTTCTTCGGTCACTCTCCCCCGAGAGTTTGGATACAATTGGTGCTCTTCGTTTGGTGGCACCCTAGTGGACTACTCCATTGGCATCCACATCCTCTTTTGTTGACCTGCTAAGCGACGCCATTCATGCAGCACCTTTATCACAAACCGTTGACCTTTGCTCCAGGTTTCCAGGTTGTCGGTTATTCTGCTCCATATCTCATGTGACTCCCATTTAAGTCGCCCAAATGCCTCGAAACTTTGATAACTGAAGGGATATGCCCGTGCCCTCATAGTTCGGGGCATACTGACGCAGTGTCGTGTCGTGACCGAATCCGTGCAGCCCACTTCGAAAACAGCCACCATCGATCAAAAACTGCATAAGATAGTACTTTACCTTTACCTGACGTCTCTCCATCCATCCATACGTTTGGGGTAACCGAGAACGTTCACCTACTTTTCGGCACGCTCTCCAATCGGGCTTGCTACTGCTATTTGTTGCAGTCAAGCGTCCATAGGGTGTGATAAGATGTTTGCGGTCGTCTTAAATCCATTTTTATATTTGAATTGCGGATGTAAGCAAGAGATGCACGAGTCATGTTTCAATTATTGAGGCACGGAGCGTCCTAACTAAGTCAATCCGTAATGTTGACGCGATCAGAAATCGTTAGTTAAGAATAGTGGCTTTATATATATATATATATGTTTTAGAAAGATTCTTCTTAAATCTGGCATCATTCACACAAAATATGATAAATTTATGTAGGGTTTGTGTTTGAATTTAATTGACTTTGTTAAGCAATAATTTTCGCATAAATAGAATTAAAAACTGATTTTAATAAATACATAAATGAAAATTTAATTAAAAATTAAATGTTTATTTATTTACATTTTCTGCAGGCCGAACACAACAGCAACAAAAAAAAATGCTGCGTTTTATGTGAAGTCTAGCGAAAGAAAGTTAAACAGAAAAGCGAGCATGCCGCGTTATAATGCTACGCAAAATTTATTCATACATAGGCTTAAGCACTTCAGTAGCGGAACAGTGTACAGGAATAAATGCAACTTAACTTGATTTCGCGCAAGGATAAGCACACGTATGTAATATGAATATAAATAAAGTTTATTTAAAATGACGAGAAAGAGGTGAAATTCTTTTTCTTTTCTTTTCTTTCCTTTCCTTTTTTTTTTTGCTATTTCTTCCCACCTTGTTACCCACCAACCAAATGGATACAGGAGTAGTGAGATACCATCGTTCCGTGCGAGATTCCAACTTCATATGAGCATTCATCTAACATTTTATCTAAAGTTTCCGATATATGCTTGAGTTTGAAAATAGGCCAGCATTTCTATTAAAATTGAAAACTGAAAAGCCTGAACACCTAAAAAATGCTAAGCCCTATATACAGTGCGATAAGGCTAATAATAATAATAATAATAATAATAATGGACATCGATCGAAAATGTCTTTCAAATACGTCTCAGAAGCGTCTAAAGGTTTATATTAAACTGACACGTGAACAATATGCGTTCGAATTTTTAATTTTTGACTTAGTGAGCTTGACATGTGTCCAAAATTCGTCTTAAGACAAATACGAGTTTCTTACTTGTGTACTTAATTTTATGTAAGTTATGCCAAACAAAGCATAACGTTATGTTAACATGCCTCGTAAAGCGTTGAAAAGGTCATAAAAAATTTAAAATATCATAAAACAAATATATCTGAGATGCGGTATTATTTCCACTGATGAAGAAACGCAAAATAAACGCAATCTTCAGGAAATTGTGCACGTACTCGGAGCGTAGACACATATCTTTATACGTAAATGTATGTAACTTCTGGCTGATTACATATCTAATGATGCACGCAAAGTCAACTTTAGCAAATCGTATTTTGCTAGTTTAAGACCACGTAACAAATCCTCTTTTTTCCATATATTATTTTTGTTTGCCCTTTTTTTTTTTTTTTTTTTGGTCTTTTTCAGCTTGTAACGGCGGCCATTCGCCGTTCGACAGCTTTTTAAAGTAACGTCTACGAAAACTGCAACAACGTAACAAAACGTGCCACGCATGGGAAACCTTTGAGAATTGAGAAGAAAAAAAAAAACAAAAAAGAAAGGATTTATAAAAGAAATTGTGTTCTGATATTCATTTTCTATACATATATGAGCGGCTTTGTTAAGCGAAAGTATACTTAGTTAAAAATACAAAGGAAATGAATGCGATATACATAAATCGAAATTATCGCCTTTGTTCGGAAGTGTTTAGCGTTTATCTTACACTTATTCACCTAAGCGTTGGTGTGGTGCGTATGTTCTAAATAGCATCCCGGCAAAAGGTCCGCCAACGTCATGCAGATGTATGTAAAATCCGGGACAACTGACGGCAGATTCACATTTTTCTATGCCAATCGATTCGGAAATGTTTTTTCATTGATTCAGAAACATTTTCTGAATCGACCAAAAAGTTATGTCTCTGTCTTTCTGTTCACAGTCTGTCGATATATTTTTCACCCGTCCTGCAATGTGTAATTTTTGAGATACTTTGAAGAAATTTGGTATAGTGATGTTTCTCAATCCACGGGACGAACGCTGTTCTAAATGTATTGAAGCGAACCATTTTTATAACCACTCCCTATAAAAAGCTTTATAATGAAAAATATGCAATGTTCCGAATTCTTCGGCAAAAATCGCTAAGACCCAGTACAAAGGCATGTTAAGTTGACATGAAGAGTGTAAAGTGGACCAATATTTCGCGTAGACAAATCTTCCTTCAATCTTACAATCGATTAGATTATCAAACCTACGGTAGATATGGATATTAAAAGATCTCACCTAAGCAAAAAAAGATTTCTTTCTCGTAAAATAGACTTTAGAGAATGCATTCCACAATAAGGATAATTGGTTACGAACTTGGAGCAAATTCCGAAGTTGCAATTATCTTCGTGGAAGAAAACTGTTAACATCGCAATGATTTTTAAGCGACTTTGGTGCGGCTTTTTCGGTATTAGCTCATCTTTTGGACGAGATTCGCTCGATTGATTGATGGTTTCCGAATAGTATCCAAGTCTCATCTCCCGTAATAATGTGCTTCATGACCAATTGACGGTCAACACGCAGGCACACATTCCAACGTAACGGTTTTTTTTTTTCGAAAAAATTGGATTTTCTTCGAATCAAACGAGATACGACACATTCTGAGGCCCGAAATATCTTTCAAAATTTTGTTGACTAATCTCTTTGAAATGCCGACAACATCAGCAAGGTTCCTTAGTGCTAATCGAACGTTTTTAAGCACCGAATTTTTGAGTTTTTTTGACGTGGCTTTCATCGGTAGCGGTTGATGGTCGTCAGGGGTGCTCTTCATTTTCAAATCGTTCTCAGTCTTCCTTGAACTCTTTTGATCACTTGTAAACCTTTTTTTTTTGGAAATAGTCTTATCAGCAAAGGCTTTCTGTAACATCCTCAGCGTTTCCCTGACTTGTCTTAACAAAACTCGTGCATTGTAAAAATCGGACCAAAATACCTTTTATGTCGTATGAAACCATGCGCAGCTCAAACACTAATCACGTTTATGATGCGAAATCTGCCGCAGATGTTTGTCGTAATGCTACCAATTTGAGAAAAGCAAATTTTTCGTTCGAATCAACCGCGTAATTTAACTTGAATTGCGGTCTTATTTTGCCAACATGAAGTATTATGACAAAGACAAAGTGTCTTTGAAATGTGACAGGTATCAGGTTAAGTTAATAATTACAGAGAAAACTAAAGTCTTATCCAAGATATAATTAAAAATTTTTATAAGATGAATTTATCATTCAAAAGCATTACGTTTCAAGTGCTCGAGTAAAGAATTGACACTCCAATTAAAAGATGTATATATGTAAGTAGCATCAAGAACTACGGCTTGTTTGCTTACTCAGCTAAAGTGTAAAGCGAGTCAAATTTAGGTGAATTTTATTAAAATGATATTTTTGAGTATCGCTCTAATGAATTTTCTTACGGAAACATGAGAAATATTGACTATAAACCATTCGCAACTTGTTCTCTTTTCACCCTTCTACCGGGACACCAAAGCATACAATTTAAATTAAATCCCTGCAGACTTTTGACTTTTTAACTCTTTCGGTTAACACAGCGCTTAGCGTTTTAAAAATTCGATTTTGCACAAAGGGAGAAATAACGTTTCGTTTCGTTTTTTGCAAAAAGCAAAAAAAAAACCAATGAAAAAATTACCGCAAGACGATGAATTTAATAGGAAATCTTTTGCCTTTAAAAAAAGACAAGATTTTTTATTAATCAAAACCATAGATAGTTAGATAAATATAAGGCATAAAGATGAGGATTGCATTATAAATTACGTTACAAGAGTTTTCCGGTATTCGTTACTAAAGAAACCGTAATGTCAGTATTTTGTGTTTCTATGAAAAGTTGAATACTCGTGGAAAGGTGACGTCGTATGTTTGTTATGGTCACTCGAGAGCACTGGTTCTCTTATACTTTTTCGTAATTATCAAAATTCAGATATGCTCCGCTGTTTCTTTTCTTTTTTCTTTTTAACGAGTCCTTAAAGATTAATTAAATGTTACGAACACATGTTGTTAAGGGTAGCCAAGACCAAGAGCGGTCATATACTCACGTATTGACTGTCTTTACTATGACTGTTCCGTTCCGTGTGTAAATGTTGGGTCGTTTAAAAATGCAAAGCTGAATAATAGCGTCAAATAGCGTCACTTGCCATCCAAGGTCAGTGAGTATATATATATATATATATATATATATGATTAGGAGTTAAATGAAAGGCATGAATAAAGTTTAATCATTTTTTAGAAGGTTCAATATAATCTTTATACCACCTAACATAGTATAAGTTGTATAAGTGAAACCAACACTTTTCATGCTAATGGCGGTAACAAGAATAACAATAACACCATCTAGTTGGAAAAGCTATGTGCATGGTTGGTGAGGAGAACTCATAACTCATTAAGTGTTTTTGTTGCTGTTCCGCATAACCACACTCATTAACTTTGTGGAATGGGATCAAATGAACAAAAGAACGGATGAATATACATATCTGCCGCATGCATGAATGGATTGGGTTAAACCGGTGGCGCTTATCTCTCTGAGATTTGAAAAATAATTAATGACCTCGTTTTGCCACTGTGGCCGTTGCCCGTCAAAGGCTGTACAAAAAAGCACAAGAAACAAAAAAAAAAAAAAAAGAAAATTACTAACGATATAAATTAAGGAAAACGAGTAGTGTGCGTTGAGTGTTTAAATACTCGTTAGAGCTGATTTTCCGTAAGAGTTGAAAGAGAGTGTCTGTATGCGAATGCGTTTGTTTGGTTTATTAAATCGACGAATATACCGAAATTCGATGAGTGCCATCAATGCCAGGCGGGGGTAAAAACCATTAAAAATCGTTTATTTCACATTTCATTTAATCCTAAAGACTATGAATACTACTGCTACTGTTACCATTACTGCTATTTAAAAGCCGGCAGACAGTTGTATACAATTTCGGTTCCCAAAGTTCTCATTTAAGGTTTTATTTATTTTTTTTTTTTTGAACTGTAGCCGAAGAATCATGCAGATATTTGTTGGTTTTTTTTTTATATATATATATATATATATATATATATATATATATATATGCATAGGAATGAATGCACATTAAATGAATGCTTGGCAAACGCTTATAAATTACATTTAATCCCAGCATTTGCATTACAGGCCGCATTCAATCGGGCAGGCGAGCGAACGAACAAGCCAGCCCTGTTAGTCAGCCATTCAATACAATTGCATTGCATTGCATTGCAGTGCATCGCAACAATTACGTAACGTAATTTCATGTTATTGTAAACATTGCACTAGTGGCGTAATGGTCAGTCAACATTAAATACTCTCTTTTGCATATGTCGTTGTGAATGTTGTAATATCGTGTATATGTCGTTCATTGATGGCGAATATTGAGGCAAACAGAAGCAAATGTGTTTAGCAAACGACCACAAAATGGCAATTAAACTAATCGCGTCGGGATTAAAGTGTGATTTGCTATACTTTTAGCCAAACCATACTTGTTCTCCTTCTTCTGCTTCGCCGCCCCGTCTGCCTTCAAAAGCCATAGACAAACTATGTGGTCACAAGCCTGTAATATATGCTTAGTTTCAACTGTTAGATAATGAACATAACGAAACCATTCGCATAAGTCTCGTGGTTAAATTTTTCGAAAAATATTAGCTAAATAAATGTAAATGTTATGTTTTGTTGGTTTTGCTTGGATTATTCTCTCCACTGTTTTTTTATTGTTTAGCTTTCCCATTTTTCTTTTAATTTTTTTTTTTTCTTTTTTTTTTTCTTTTTTTAATATATGAATAAATAAATAAAGCAATAAATCGACACTATTAAATAATGATGCTCATCATGGCTTGAGTTGTTTTGTGGCCCTGCTGTATGCCTGCTCTTCTTACAATTTCTAAGTGAATAGAAATTCATACGCATGAGATATGATATAAAATGCGTTACGATACAATATGATTAATGATGTGTGATGTAGACATAAACATAAAGGATAATAATAATACACTGGCAGAGGAAACTCTTACCTTATCTAAGTGCTATGAACAGCATTTGTGTGAGTATTGAATGTTGGTGAAGCATGAAAATTTTATCTCATACCTATGTATCTCGAAGTCTCTATATAAGATATTCGCATTTATACGTACGAGGTTCGCTTATAAAATATCAGACCATTTTATAGAATTTGTTCTGAGGAGAGGTTCCGACAGTTTTGCTAAGTTCTTTCGAAATGTCATCGTTAGCAAAGTCTAACCTTGAAATGTATATTCATGCCTACGAAGGCCAAATTCGCCCTTGATTACAGAACAGAACATCGTTTCCTCACGCACACAATTGAACGCTTTTCGAAGAATTTTGGAACAACGTTTACACTTCCCCGTCCCGCGGCCATAAAGTGCAGAAGGGAAAGGAATGCGTACAGTGTTCTTAATATATATTAGAAATTCTGATCGCGGTATGGCATTGATCGTGCACTTTAATGCATAGATTCGAAATGAATGGCAAGAAGATAACAATTTTTAACTTGAAACTTAACTTTCAGTGATGAAACCTATTTTCTTATTCGTTGAGTGAATCCACATCCAACACATAAACCAATAACTTGAATCTTATCTATTTCATGTGAGACGAAGCATTCTTTTATCCGTCGCTCACGGCAGTGTATCATCGTCATTCCCTAAGGAATTTTTTTCACACTGTCATCGCTGACCCGATATCGTCACAAATTATGTTGCGCGTACATCTACTTATTCATTTGTTTATTTATTGATTTATTCAAATTGTCTAGCAACAAAGCTACAATATTTTATCTTAGAATTATGTTCAAAAAGAATATGAGTTAACTATGCACTCCATTAGCCTGGGCTGGATGTACAAGTTCACAAATCATCAAAATAATCAACTCTAAGAAAGTAAACTCAAAGTACCATCTATCCTAAGAGCTATAGAAATCGTGACGAAGAAAAGATTTCATCAATTGGAGGAGTAATAGTTTATGCACAAGTAGTCACAACACAAATGTTATATTTAGGCCTAAGTTAGATCAATAATTATGATAGCCCTTCAAATTTCATAAATGATACAAAAACAAAAAAAACAGCATTCGACGTACAATTTAGTATAGCACTAAATGAGAGGCATTTAGGAATGTCAGGCAACCACTCATTCAGATCGGTTATCGAGGATCTGTTTCATACCCACTGCATCCTTCTCAGACAGTGAGAATTGCTAATATAGCTCGTAGAAGTCATCCGTAAGGGTCCATAAAGCTCGAGGTAACCTAATGAGCTCGTAGTGTCTTGAGGTCAATCTCGGAATATTGAAGTCTAGCTTGCTTAACAGATACTATATTTCCCTTCAATCATTTCCTAAGAACACAACTCTGAGCACTAATCTGCTCGTCGTTAGAGTTGGTAGATGAATTAAAAGCAGTCTGTTTTTGTACGAACGAGGACACTTGGGTCCCACCGTAAATTCCGCAGCGCAAAAAGCAGAAATTGCTTCTACATTGATTCAATTATATATCAGAGTAACAACGGTAGCTAGGACATCAAACTACCGAAGCAAACTCTCAGATTGATCTGAGTAATGCCATAAACAGCCCCTTGAGTATATATGGACCTTCAAATTGCGTAAAACAACTTTCAATGAAATCAAGAGAAGCTCTCGCTTTGCCTACCACAAATGTAATACGAAGGTTGAACAGCACTTTCGTATCGAAAATAACAGCCAGCTCTTTCATTGATGAAACAGTCTCAAGCATTCGATCGTAAATGAAGTACGGACAACGTATTACTGCTATTCTAGTAAAATATAGATTTGGTATTGTTAAGAACCATCCTATTTGTTTCACACCAATCCTCGCGAAGAATAAATCGAACCTGAGGATAGAAAACTCATTTAAATTTGTAGCTGAATGGAAAAGTTTCTCACATCGTTCACATACATAAGTACGATTAGGAGATGGGAGGTCGTTCATACACAAAATAAAAAAGATGGGACCCAAATGGCTCCCATCGTTCTCAAGTATGATTCAACGCACTTTCTAATGAGTCTCGGGAATCCAATCTTAAATAGGTTGAATAGTAACATGATTGACTCCATTAAATGCCTTACCCAGATCGGTATAAACCACATCAGCTTGTTGGCCATCCGAGAACTCTTTAGAGAACTGGCTGCAAAATTCGAGAAGATTAGTTGCAGTATTTTCTTCCTTGTTAACACCCCGTTGTTGATTAAAAACTATTGACGATATTATCTGCTTGAGCCTATTCGCAATTAGCTGTTCCAAGACTTTAGGAATAATACTGAGCTTAACTACTATCCTATAATTATCCACACTATCTCTGCCTCCATTTTTATAGATCGGTACAATGTAACTACACTTCCAAATTTTCCAGAATATCTCCTTTGAAAGTCATAAGTTGGAAGGCAAGAGAAGAGGCTTTGCAAGATGTATGGCAACAACTTTTTACGACGCAAGCGGGGATGCCGTCTGGCCCAGGGGAGCACGAGGAACGCGGTAGACATTATACGGCCTTCAGGATCTCATCTTCCGAGAAGACGATATTAGGAAACATAACATAACTCCTTATGTTATATGGATATATAATTCAATATCTAAAATCGTAGAACTGTACGACTTTTGAAAATATTTTGAAAACCGAGGGCAATTTTCAATATGACAAGAAAGCTTCACGATATTCGGGTATTTATTGAACAAACCTCGTGTATAAATGAAGTGATAATTCTGAACACATGAAGGCAACAATTTTTTCTTGTAACATAAATCAACAAATCGACTACAGTAACAACTAAGAACATCTTTGCCACAGATCTTCGCTAAGGAATCCTTAACTTTTTTACAAATGCTGGGAAATCAACTTACGTAGTGATGAAGAGTGCACTATTAATGAATGTAAATCACATTTAGACCCTCATTTATCGTCTAATGTGTAGTTAAGTATGCTTAGATCACCTTGACGCTAAATGAGAAATTGGTGAGAACAAGATATAAATAATTTATTTAAATAATTTCAATTAACAAATCTCTCAGGTACCGGTGGGTATATCTTTACTTTTTTTTTTGCTTTTTTTATAGAATAATATTTCAGGATTTTACTAATCATTTTTTCCTGCACAACACTATTCTTGTTCTTATATCAATCATCCAAAAAATAAACGTATGCTAATGTTGTCATTACATATGAGGCGAAATAATTGGATCGGTTTAAAGTTGTACGTCCGTCTGTCATTATTTTGTTCAAGCAACACAATTCATATTCTGCTTCAAATTTGTGGCAATTAAAATGTTTTGGCCAAAGCATAAACACTATCGAAAATGGCTTAGATAGGAATACTGATAGATAGCATCACTATCCCTCTAACGACTCATTTTGAAAAAGTCATTACATCAAAAAAAAGAAAAACAAAAAAACAAAAGAAAAGCAATTTTCAAGTAATAACAATTTGATATGTTAAATGAATGTGAAAAATTTCGATCCGATCGACTTGTATTTTAAACTTCTTTACATGCACTCGCTCTCAGGAAAAAGTGAGCTCTTGTATGCCACAAAAGGTCGAACGTACAATATTATATAATAATAATTTGAGATGATTATTAATTGTATAAAATTTGATAGATCTATAGATTTATTTTCTAGACCCCACCTCACATAAGAATTCTCATGAAAAATGTGCCCTTCTACGGCAACAAAGCCCACTTTTTAATTTTTTACCTGAAAAAAAGGGTGAAGAATAATAAGATATTTGGCAGATCATAGCACGTTTTGTGCCCACTCTCATCTGAGAGCTCCCCGTGAGAATTGTGTTTTCACATGATTTAGTATTTTCTAACGAAAATAATTGAATTGTATAAGGCGGTGTGATAGAGGGTATTTAACGGCCAGCCTAGCCCGTCTGTAATAGTTTAAGTTTTTTTCTTTTTTTTTTTTTTTTAAATTACGTTTTCAGTATAGCGGAAGCACTACACTAGTGTTTGCTGCTTTTCATTTCTGTAAATCTACCCATATTTCATTCAATGCCTCGTTTCTGTAATCTCAGAAGGTGACGCCAAACAACCAAGGCAAGTAAACTTACAGCTCTAGCTAACATTATATACTAGTATAGAAAATAAAGGCGCATTTATTTTTATTACCGACTAACATTAATTTCTATTTGTTGGTTTTTGTCTTTATCCTTTTTGAATAACAATGAAACTCACGACATATTCTTGATTATTTTACGTAAAACAAGTGAAAACATTACATGCACTCGGGCAGAGCCAACCATTCAATACGCTACACTACAGCGCCTAACAAAATACTACTAACTATACCGTATTCTCATTAACGGCAGACTTCTCTGCCTTTTCTGTTCAAGTCGCTTTCAATAGCGCTCGTCCTCTGGCTAAAACACTTTAATGTACAAAAACTGGTGAGCATAGTGTAAAAAGTACATAAGCAAATATTAGACAGACGGACAGCCAAGCAAGTGTAATAAAGGGTATCTTTGCCTTCCCATGAGTCTTTATGTCCTTATGTCATGTATAAAAACACAAACTTAATACACTTCGTACTACAACCGATCCACGATAAAAGTAAGTCAGTCCTTACATGAGAGAAAAGTCGAATTCTTAGTAGTTTATCGCAAGAATTAGGAGAAGAAGCTACAAATACTATTTACTTACAATTTGTATGTGTATGGTAAGAAGCTCAAGTTTGGTAAAGCGTCTTGTAACTTGAAAATTTAGACAGAGTGATATAAATAAACGTTAAAGGATAACAACATTTTTTAAAACATATATATATATATATATATATGTATGTATACATACGTATATAAATATAGATTATCTTAACTTGAATAAATAATAAAGTCGCTTAATATATCTATAAACGGAGTGAATGTCCACATTTTGTATAATCATTGTACATACGTTGATTAGTTCTCTAGTGGTCTGTCAACTCGATATTATCAATTGAACAAAACTGTATAACATTTTTAACGCTTTGTTTGTTTGACAAATTTCAAGTTTTTTATACGATCTTGGGCATCGTCATTCCAAACGGGAACGGACCTTTTGTATCAACAGTTTGGGGCCTTTGCTTAATGGCAAATTTCATTTAATTAACGCATGCAGAAATTTGCACTCTGTTCTCAGTACATAATATGTGCTCGCCGTAGCTAACTTTAGCATCTACGATAAAATCTACATATTAGACATGGGTAGATAAACCTATATTCACATTATTAAAACAGAGACCACATTTGGGTCTATAACGATCGCTGCGGCTTATAGTAAAATAGATTGCTAATATTGGCAATGAATCAGCTCTTAACGGAAATAGTTGTCCATCCTGTTGTCTACTAATAGTATTACCCTGTATTAGTGGAACGCTATCGATCGTATGAATGGATGAAGTGGAATCATGGATAATCCATGAAAGTTCGATGTGTAACCATTTTATAATGTGGGAATGAAACAAGGGCTTTGTGGGCACCGCATAGACATTAGAGAAAGTAATGTGCGACTAACTTAGCCCTCGTGCAACTTGTTGTTTAAAATATTTTCAGTAACATATTCGCTGTTAATTATTTTATAAGTCCTTCCTTCGTGCCACCCAGGTTTTAATATCCAATAAAATTCATTCCATAAACATGTCCGCCTATTCGCCTGTCCATCTGTCAATTGGCGCAACTTTGTGGTAAATATGGTAAACATTCTCCCATTGGCGAAAGTGAAGATGTCGCCTACGAATTTATAAAAGAATTTGGAATTGATCTAAACTTTTCAAAGAAGATGCCTACAAAACAAAAAAGAAAAAATCAGTGGCGCCCACTCCAGATTATAGAGCATGGAAGTTTTGTTATTATATTCCCTTTTTCTTTTTTAGGATAACAGCGATGGGTATAAAAGATTCGGTTCCCACCGGATTTAATTTTCGTACTTTTTTTTTTCGTTGACACTATAACTACCAGCTTCTTATTCCACATGAATAAGCGACTAGGTAAGAATCGGGACCACCAAGTCATTTGTCGCGAGTTCAATCGTCAAGTGCGATAGAATTTACTTTACACTGAATGCGTAGTCGGTAACACCGTAACACTTATCGATTAGATGTACACCCAATAGGCTGCGGCCACCTATCTCTCCCTATCTCTTTGTTTTTCTTCCCCCATTTTTGATAATTATCGTGGTAGACGAATAGGGGACATCCCCTAAAAAACACCAAAAAACCAGGCACTACTGAAGCAGCTTTGCGGCCCCACAAAAATGGTCAAATTAGAAAAAATATATGGATTTTAATATATATGTAGTTCATTATTAATCGAGGATTGTTGTCCTTCGCTTGATGTTGAATTAACTTAAGAAGAGCCATATTCTATAGCCATCACCTGGTGATAACCATATAATTTGACATCTCTGTTAAGCATGCGACAAGATGGCAGTTATTTCTGCGTTTCCTTCTCTCACACACAGTAAAGATAATTGTACAGTCTGATCTCTAAAGTGAATCGTCAAGTGGTTTCGTTTATTTATCAATACATTATACTGATGGCCTATTTTCTACTTTACAACTTGATGAGGATGCATTACAAAACAAGTAAAAACGTTATAACCGGACAAACCCGATCCATGAACGGCATATAGAGCTTCGCCAAACATAATTCTTCATTTATTTCCGGGATAAAATATCGAATATTATACCTTACTTCCACGTAAAGGCATCCTTTTTATGGGTCTAACAAATAGACCTCCATAGTCCAAATTTGATAAAGTCAGACCAATTTTCATCAAAAAATATCAAACATTACACCACTTAAGATAAGGCAGTACACTCAAACCTGCTTTTGTGCGATTTGTTTTTATGCGTTTTGTTTTATGCGATCCTTCTCCAGCGCGTCTATATTTAGTAATGTCAGGTGGCAGATAAACTTGAATCTATTTAGAAAAAGATTGCAATTCAATCGATATAATAAAAGACATGTCTGTCGTAAGTCCATCGAACTGTTACGTATACTGTACATCCGCACGAACCTAATGCCATAAAAGCTGCAGGGTACAGAAAGGTGGGTAACGCCCAGTGAGATGAATTCAATTCAATTCAAGAATTTAGTGCTTACGCAATTTCTCTTACAGTACGACGGTGACTCGACTAACATTCCAATTTTGTCGAGTAACGCTGCTTAGTTAGAAAATGTGTAAGAACTTATTGGCGAATTAAAGCCAAATATTTTTGTAACGTTCGCATTAACTGTCGAATCTATAAAAACTTGGACTTTGTTCAAGAAATGTTGGAAATATTTTTACATTGTTATGGAAAAATGTATCTTGTTTTCCAGATCTACAATATTAACAACATTTGTCATTGTTTTCTTGAGCAGTTGTAATATCTTCAATATCTTACCGCTCTGTTAAGACGGTGCACTGTGCTTCAGTATACGAGATGGCACGTCATACTTATTTAGTAAATCTAAACTTGTAGGGAAAAGTCAAAATTTCTCATTTTCCTTTAACTGAGGAGACAAAGCGAGAATTATTTCCAGCTTTCCACTTTGCAGCTGATCGTTCATTATTCGCAAATTAGCAGCTAAGTCGTTAAAACGAAACTTTTATGTAAACAAAACAACAATAAAACAATGGCTAAATTACTTTTTGCAAAAGTTTGCAATTTTTTAACTGAAATACAAAACACTTGCAAGTAAAGCAAGCCAAAGTGTTTTTTTTTTGTTTGTTTGTTTACCGTTTACCTTTTACCGTTAAACAAAGGTAAGCAAAAGATAGGCTTTTGTTCTACGTGCTCGCTGTTTTGTTATTAAGACTTTAAAGATAATGCTCAATTGCCTTTCCAAGTTGAAATTGTCATCCCTTTATTTTGCGAATCGCTTGCAATACACAGCCATACACAGCCACAAACAAAGATTTGACAAACAAAGCAAAACGACATAAGATTTTGTAAAGAATTTTCACCTACCGTTCCAAGAGCTCAGTTAAGTGTATTTGTGGTGTCCTCTGGCTTGTATGCAAAGCTATTAAATGCAATTATTTTGCTGTTGTTTTTTTTTCACAATCCCCCCCCCCCCCCTCCTTTCCAGCCCCTTTAAAATTTTAAACAAAAACCTACCAATACATGTGAAAATAAAATAAAATTTATTTGCATTTCTAATTTGTTCTTCACAAGAAGAACAAGAAGAAGAAGAAGAAGAAAAAGAAAAAGAAGAAAACAATAACTCTTTGTAGACATGACATGACGTAGAAAAGTTGTAGGAAAGTATAAAGAATAAAGAGACAAAAGATTATCTTGAAATTGTATTTAATAAATAAAAAAAAGGTACTCCGCCCTTGCTCTGAATACTATTTTTTATGATAACGTATGCAACTCATCTCATTAGCGTCCCACATGTACATGCAGCGAACGCAAAATACTGCGGGCCACATTCTGCAATCAGAGGTACGATCCGTGATGAATTTTGCACAACATAGCGTGTAATTAGAAATCAACACTTGTACGCAATTTTTACGATTTTATATGTGGGTGCATGCATATATGACTATTTGGCAAAGGCGATTGTGAAAGGCATACGCACGTCTGCGAGAGAAATATTTAAACTAACACCAAACGGTGTTAATGGATGTGACGTTTTGTGGTCCGTTGCTCAAACGAAAGGACACAGTCGGACATATGCGACTTTTGTGTTAGTGACATTTGAAAATTAAAATGTTTGATGATCCCACAGTGGCATAACTAATGGTTTAGTTGACATCGCCGCTACCTTCAATCATTTTCATTGTTATCGTTGAAGAAAGCACTTATGCAAGCCTTTTTTTTTTTTTAGTTATTTCGCAATTTGATGTATACTTCAAACCTTACACTATCGCGAATCTTTTCTAGTTTAATTCATTCATTTCGAGTAATATTTTGTGTGATTGCTTTTTTAAGCTTCGTTTCAAGATATTTCAAATATTTGCGGTTATTGTGGCTGTTTTGTCTGCACAATTAACTTTTACGCGTATCGTTCCCATCCCGACGATGTGTAGGAATCGAAACCAAAGCTAGCGAGCTATTGCTGTTTGAATACATTTACGTGAAGTCTTCAAGAGTAATTTCAAACAATTTATCATGTTAACCCAAAAAAAGGAAAAAAAAAGAAGAAAACAACAACAACAACAACGAAAACAACAAATACTTTTTATGCCACCCACCAAAAACACATATTCAACAAGACTGGCATCAAGTGGATGCTTGTTTGGCTTCCGTTTCCTGCCACCGCAGTTTAATTTTTTGTCATATACCCTCTGCTATTCTTGTTGTTACTGCCGTTGCTGGCTGTTGCCTAAATAATTTGATTTTAGCATAAATGTCTGTCTGTTCAACGTAGCACAAGAAAAACACGATGAAACAGTTTTACCGCTTGTTCTACGGTTAATCGTTGACCATTTATCATATTTAATGAAATTTACAAACAAACCACCCACCCATTCTGTCCTCTAAGGGAAGAAATTTAAAAAAGTTTGCGTATACGCGTATATATGGGTTTGTGTGCGTAAAGATCTCTTTTTCGCAAATATGCAATTATTATGCCGCTCAACGTCACGCGATACACGTGCGTAATTAAATTGATGCATTTTCATATTCCTTTCCAATGCAAATGTTGCCACTTAGAGCAACGGCAGCAGTAGCAACCTTTTCCTTGTTCCCCATCGCCTTCGAAGGTATAGTTAGTTGGTGAATTATGTCGAAATATCATTAATCATAGAATTAATCGTAAAGTAAGCTGCAGAGAAACCAAAACATAATTTACATAAAGCAAACAAATTTTTCGTAATCACTACTCAACTCAACTCAACTCAACTCAACTCAATTCAACGCAATTTTACTCTTCAAGCGTATTCTATACATGGCTTATTATATAGTATTATAAAATATAAGAGATATAGGTATGTGACTTTTCCGTCTACTATTTCGTCTAGTAATTGCTTGAACCTTTATACAAAAAAGGGTTTATGAACCTTTGAAAAGGTTGAGCTCTCTATCAAAGCAAACTGCATTGACCGGAAGAGAGACTTTTTCTGCATAAAGGAAGATAATATTGGATTATCTCGATCATGATCGGTGATGAATAATGGATGCGTTGCGATACCCAAGACACAAATAACCACGGTACAATGGGCTAGGCGAACGGCTAGGTTCATCGATAAAGCGTAAAACCTATGTCGTCGCCATTTGGAAAACGTTACCAACAATAACTCATATAGGTGAGGCAGAAAATGGATTTAATAAACCAAAATTGATGATGTCGTCATTTTTCGATACGACAACCGTCCGCTCAATAAGAGGAAATTCGCAATAAAATGTCAATGCGACTGAACTTTCCTCTGCATTCATTATACGTTATTCCCTGTGGTCAAGACTGGTTTCAATCGATGACTCATTGCCTATTCACGAAGCGTTTCCATTCTCAAGGCGACATTCAAATAAAGGATTATTCGTGGTTTATTCGCAAACTTATCCCCGATAATTAGGCGCCATGATGCCTTCGAAGGCCCAGTCATGTAAAATAAATAGGTAAAGAATATCTCATAAAATATGTTCAAAATGTTACATATATCTATAAAAAATATGTTAAATATATATATCTATATGCGAATATATTGTATCAAATTAAATCAAGATAAAGTGAAAATACACACACACACACACACACACGGAATAAAACTTTTTTGAATTATCAAAAAATTTCCTGTTATATATTTATTTTTTTGTTATAGTCATAGAATTTCCAATTTTTGATTTTTCTATGCTGGGCTGTTTTTTAATTTTTCGTACTTTTATGTGGTATATTAAATTAGTGCAGACGTACGTAACAGCTAGAAGACGTTAAAATAGGCCCATCTTTAATTGTACCGATCGGTTCAGAAAAATTTTCTAAATCCATTTAAGCCTATCTGTCCGTCTGTTTATCCTTCTGACATCTGTCCATGTACGCTTGTTTTCAAGCTTCATGTCGCAATTTTTGAAAATTTTGATGAAATTTGGTACACTGACGTACTTTGGCCCAAGGACGAACTCTATTGAAAATGGTTCGGATAGGCTCAACTATCCGACCACTCCCCATATAAGGCCCTATTCTTTAAATTCGTTATACGGAAAAAAAAATTGCAATTTTCAAAATTTCTCTAAGATTTTCTCTTCTATAAGTGGCTAGGTAGTAATATTTCGGCATTCGAAATTGGTGCGAAAAGTTTGGACGGGCTGTGGCAATTTTGAACCCCCTCTCATATAACCATTCCTACGGAAAGCGGAGCTTTATGTGGTGAAAAGATCGAATTTTCAATATTTCATGGCGAAAATTGGCTCATAAAAGTAAATTGGCAAAGAAGTCTACCTTACCGAATTCGGATCACGTTTTTATTTTTTTAAATACCATCGCATACGAGGATTCTCATAAAACATAAGCCGTAATGCCAAAAAAAGCCAAATTGTAAATTTTTTGTGCTGAAATTTCGTTCATGATAGTAATTAAAGAAAAAAATTAAGTGGACCTAATTTAAACCACATGGGTTTATTTCTTGACACCACTCCGTATAAAATATCTCATAAGGCTTCTAAAAACGGCTTAATTTTTAATAATTTATGATGAAAATCAATTCATAATAGCGTTTCAGCCAAAAATTAACGATAGGGAATTCGGACCACATAGGTGTAAAAATTTTACATTCTTAAAAAGCAACATCTTAATTAAACTATCTAAATAACTAAGGCGATGCTTTTTGCAGCCGTTGTCCGTCACAAAACAAGGGAAAGTCGTTTTCCGTTTGTTTCCGTTCCGTTTTTGTTGCCTGAGTGATTAAATTCCTAAAACCCTCTCTACAAATGTATTGGTCAAACAAAGCCCTAAACCAACCCATTTGAGCCTGACGCATCTCATCCGCTCAGAAGAGCAGGACTCACTTTTGAGTACTTCTTACTTATTACAAACGACTCGGACAAGTTCGCTAGGTCGGCGTTCACTTTCCACCTCATTAAATCTAAACACTTATTGCATTTTGTTTCCACTCTTCCTCACCGCACGTTTATATATTAAATACCCTGACGCGTATCGTTGCGTCTGTGTCTCAACTAAACTACTTTTTCGAATTTCTAACTCCTCATTAGCTATTAAATTGCTAATTTTCTATTCGTCTTTCATATCTTCTAACATTTTTTCCAACGCTAAATCAAAGTTGGCTTTACGCTTTTTAATACTTTCTTAAAAAGTGTCGTTTGTATCAAGCGCTTGAACGGGGACATAAAAGTTATAATTGTATTTTTTTTGCTTTATTATCAAATCTGCATTTCTACGATCGAACTGCTACAAAGAGGTTGTTTTCTAACTCAATGAAATTGTGTGGTGGTATTTTTCCATGGGAATTTTTAAATGTGCACATATATGCGTTGAAAACTGTACGTTGAACAAAAACATTTGAATTAAATGCAATAACAATGCATTTGAACCATGTATAACAGTTTTAACCACAAGAGCGCGCATCGTCGCTATGGTGCGGTTGGTATAGGTCTTCGGTTGTATCGTCAAGTTAGTTGTAATGCTGGGTTCGACTCCGCACTGCATTTTGTTTTTACTTAAATCACATATTGAGAAAATTGAATATTGATGAGTGTAGAAATTAGAAATAATTGTAGTAATATTTTGCTTCTAATAACAGTGATAGGAAATATATATACAATAGAAATCAGTAAGAATAGTTATAAGAAAAATTTTCTGGCAATATATATATATAAATATATAGAAAAATATTGCTAACTATCTAAAGGAAAGCCGAGTTTATTTGTAAAATAATGTTCATATGAGCATAACAAAAATATGGACAGCCAAACACAGGAAATTGCTTGCGTATGCGTTTATATACGAATGCTTAAGCGAACATACCTACGATCGCATACAAGTATGTCTGCTTTAGCACGAATACATTCACGCACAGGTCTATTGGAAACGTCATAGCAAACATATATTCATAGGGCAGGCTTACGCATACATGTCGTGAATGTTTCAGTAAGTGTTCTCATTTCAGTTATTTACTCTCTTTCTTACGGTCTTTATTATTGTTTGTTTATGTCGGATGCCTCCTGGTAAATCTCCCAAGTTTGCTGCGTAAATGCAGCTAGCGAAATATCCTATCGTATATACATAACATTTATATATTTGCGCATTTTATAACATGCAATATAATGTTTTTCATATAGTGGGTTTCTTTGCTACAGATTCCCGTCTATGCTATTTTATTTTATTATATACATCGAATTAATTGAGTAGTAATGCTGTTTTTCATATTAGTAAACTTTACTAAGTTTAGAAGAGAATTTTGTACACAAACCAAATATTCAGTCACTCTTTCCGCTGTTGGCAACATTTCGATTTCAATTTTCCCCCAACCATGTGTACAAAAATGCCCATAGTAAAATATAACAAAATTAAAAGACAATATTTTGTGCAACAACCAAAAGAATAAGCAACGGCATTGCCAACAGAATCAAATTTACAAACCAGGCATCACTACATTGAAATGATTGTATGAGTAAAGTATATTGTGCACAAAACTAGTGTTTGAATTAGATACACATATGTAGACAATTGCAGGAATTACCAAAGGATCGTTATGTCATTGCCTGCAGATATACACATTCTACGAGTACATGAGAAAAAAAATGGATAGGGCTGAATTCGTTGTGTCTGGCATTTTACGTTCAAATTTTCCACACATATAGCCGCAAATATCATTTCATTTTTCGATAAGTCAATGTGAGTATAATTTATTAGAACACGATTGGCTCTTTTAATCGCCAATTGACGAAAAGTAAACGTTTCCACACATTCGCAAAAAAATCAAAAACTTTAAAAGGGTGTTTCGATGGCTATCGACATAAACATGAAATGTTTGTTTTTAATTTCTTTTGTAGTCACTTGGGCGAAAGAGCCAATTAATTTAAGTTAATTTTTTAATATTTTTCAAAATAATTTTTTTTTTTTCATGCTTAAATGCAGGCTTAATAACCTTCTCGAGCATTTCACTTCTATTATATCTCCTTTCACTCCAGAAAAAGTGTAAATTATTCATTTTTTTAAGCTGTTAGTGATTAGTGGCTTCCTTTTGTTTTTCTGCCGTCGGTATGATTGACGTTTCTTGTAAAATGATGTAAAACTTACTTATATTGCGTGCATAACAAATATTTTCCTTGATGAAATAAAGTCTATTTTCTAGTAATTTAATGGTTAATAAAGCAATTATAAAACGAAGTAAGTCGTTGTAGTCTTGAACGGCCGCCATTAAATGCGCTGCATTACTTTGCAATAATTATTTCAAAACGTTCTCTTACATGGGTAGTGGTCATAAAATTGTCCGTCTCAATCCATTTTCAATAGGGATCGTCCTTTGCATTAAAACATGGCGAAAATTGCCGCCCATAACTAACCAAAAGGTCCAATGATAACGAAAAGAAAAGATTAAATCTATTCAGAATTTGATTCCAAATTCACTCACACAATAATAAAAACGGCCTCCTTCTACAATGGGTATAAGACACAAATCAAATTTGCGAACAAAGAAATGAAAAATGCAAAAATGTTAAATAGATTGAAGGATACCGTCGAGGGTGGCAGTGGTGGTAGACCAAATCCCAGCTCGCAGTGTCCACTTGCGCCATGAATTGTTATGCTTTCGTAACACCGAAGGGGCCAACAAACCAGGTAAGTGGGAAACAAATTCAAATACGAATGTAAATCTTGAAAAGCCTTGTGATCGAAGCCTTTTTGGCGGACGCAGTGCCCACCAAATGCGTTCATATTATATTCAGATTTTTGTCCTAAAAGTCATAACAAGGAAATCATTAAAAATAAATTTTTTTTTTTTCGCCTTTGTCGATACGTCGATACTTCTTCTAAAGATTAAAACTGTTGGTTAGCAGAATCTTTCTTGACACTG
>CCAG010010124.1:0-130767 GCA_001077435.1 Glossina morsitans morsitans
AGCCTTAGATGCTAGTGCTTTAAGACTTTAGTCTTAGAATTTATTCTCTGGCTAAAATTATATGATAATAAGCTCTTTTAAGCTCCATTAGAAAGCATAAAGGGCCCACTGTGCAATACTTGTGATTCCATTCAGACCGTTTGTGTAACGTTAATGTACACGTGTATCTTTTTTGTATCTCTACTATTATTGCTTTTTGTGCCAGTTGGTTGAGTACAATGTGTTGTTATTCATTTGTGGTAATTGCTAAAGTTTTCCGAATTAATATGTAACGAGAAATTAAGGGCATTGAGAATATGGGGTTATTTTCTTTCTTTTTTTTTTTTTTGGTTTTTGTTAAATTCAACGAGGTTATGGTTAAGTTGATTTATAACAACTCTCAGGCAATTCTATCTTTCTGCTGTGAAAATTTTATACTCGTTGTACTTTTGTTTTAACGTAAACATATTGAAAATACAATAATTAGGAGAAATCCTCGCATAAATTTCAAGGTAGAAACCAGCATCAAACGCTTAAGTAAAGGATTAAGAAAAAATTTGAAATTCAATTTTGCTTTTTTTTGTGGAATCAACCTTTGGACTTGTAATACGTCTGTTATTTCATGTGTACGTCAGACACACAAACAAACTGCGAAAATTATACCAAGTACATATATTAGGTGTAAAAATAAAGTCCCCGTATTTTTTGATCAAAATTAAATAGGCTTAAAATTGACATAGCTTAATAATGAAAGTATGTACCGTTAACATTAATGGTGTTTTGCCTCTTTTCGAGTAACTTATGGATGCGTCGCGATGTAGTCAACGACCTCTTTTCGCACATCTTCAATTTTTGCGAACCGCTGACATGTTAAACATGACTGCGTCGGTGAGTATGATGCAAACGAGAGAATTTTCCAGCCCAAATTAAAGGTCATTTCCTGAGTTACTTTAATATCACTTACTAAATTTTCAGATCTTTCTACCTTCGTTAATAATAACAATAATAATAATTATACTGTTAATAATGATAATGCAATTATTTATTACCACCTGCTATGTCCGTGTTCAAAAAATAAAAGGATTGTTTTATATTAAAAATACGAGCACATTACTTGGTATGATACTATTAGATATAATTAGCATCGATATTTTTTGGTTTATAAACTAGAGCGTCTCTTGCAATTCTTGCGAATTTTTAAAATGAGTGAACTTCTTTGGCTTGTGCTTGCACAAAATTCTGTGTAAAAATGATGATGGTGGCTGGGGCCGAGCTTTGCATATACTGCACCATCTTTGTACCCCGCTATGGTAGGATAAAACTGGTATCGGAAGTTTTTATTAGCAAATTAGTATCGGGGGCTTTTAGAACTTTTAAGTGAATTATTACAAGATTTCTGTTTGGAATAACAAATTATATTAACCTTCTTCTTACATACATATATAAACATTTTTCATGAAAACGACAAAGCGTACCACTATTTACCGATCACCTTCTAAACTTGCCTGTCCGTCTGTGCATGCCTTTTTTGTGTTCAACTTATTGTTGCTTTCAGGCAGTTCGATCCATTTATTCTAGTATTTCTCATATAACGACTCATTTTGAACTGTCGTTGGGTTTTCACTTGTTATGTTTAAACCAATTTTTGAAGAGATATCTTCATGTGAGGAGAATAATTTTCAACCTTTTTTCTTGTCTACCTTATGAGTAATAATCCGAAAAGTTCAAAAAGTAGCAAACGAGCCAAGCAGAGAAAGACATGACAGGTTTCAGCATTTTCGAATTTTAAAGAACTCTAGTAATCGACGCGACAACAGTGGCAGCATAATTTCGTACTTTTGTGATGTACATTAAAATGCTGCACCATTCAATATGCTTCAAAAAAAAAAAATAAAAATAAATTATGTAAATTATTATGTCCTCTCATTTAGTTATTGGTGCATGCTTTTCAAGTTTACCATATGACTCATTGCTTTTTTGCGGCCTTAGGCTATTTAACTTCACTTTGTATACTTTTGTTATATGTTATCACAAATAAACACTTTTGAGTTTATGTAGACGTGATATTTTAATAATTATTTACATGGCGCACCCGTTAGAAACGTTTTTACATTTACTTGAAATCTCAAGTATGCCTGAAGGATATTTGTTCAAGTACGTTTATGAAATTCTTCAACGTATTTCAATTTCTGTGTCTTCTCCAATTCTTTACATTCGCAGGCACTTTATACTTGAAAGGAAATGTGAATGCTGACGGTGGCAGTTGTTTTCTCTTAAATGCAAAGCTCGCGTCAAGGTGAGAAAATATGAATAATTTTGTAAAATAAAAAATTGCAAATATATAGATGGGATTAACGAGAGACAAATTGTCGATTTCTAAATTTTCTATCAAAGAAGATTCCCTTTGCCAATATGTTACGTACCTTAGAAACCAAATTTACAGGTTTCAATGTAAGAAACTCTTTGTCGTTTCTTAAAGCAAAACATCGTTAAAATAAATTTAAATTCAAATAAGAATATATTCGGCTGTGACGGAATCTTTTACACACATCACCGTCATGCGAAAAAAGACTAAAACAAAGAAGAAATCCAAATTCTCTTGCTCTATAATATTGGTTGGGCATGGCTACTTTTTTCTATTTTTGCATAGTTTTTGAGCAGCTAGGGAAAAACCCGGAAAGCAAATGTGTTCTCAATTATGTTGCGTTGTAAGTGTGTCCTCTTATCGATTGTAGACCATTTTTAAATTCCTCTGCCAATTTGAAGGCGATATTTTCACACACACTGCAGAGTTGGCCGTACGGGCAGACAGACATACTTGCGTGCAATCCGAGTTTGATACTCGTCTTCATATTTGTAATCAGCAGGGTGTTTTCAACAGAAATTACACAGATGCAGAGATGAACATGCGTAAATCTATTCAGGATCAAATATATATATACTTTATGTGATTTCTGAAATTTCTTTGTGGGTATTGCAAACGTTTTGAAAAAATTTGTATTCGGTGATGGGTATAAAAATTTGTTCGTTGTCTAACAACTGTTCTTTAGCTTAGATCAAAGATTCGATTACGTTGTTGAATAACTCACTTGTTTGCATAGTTTAAAATAAAAGGTAAGTCATAATAACATAAATGAAGTCAATTATGTAATCAACATTTTTAACAACTTAATCGTAAACACAGCCAAACATATTCGCTTCGTAGAAGAAAGATGTATATACCCATTACCTGAATATTTTAAAGGGTTAGAATGTGTGTTTGAACCAAATTTCACATCGGTTTCAATAGATTATTGATGAAAGCGAATTGAAGATTTTTTCAGGATTTTAGTAATCAGTTTTTCACTAATCGGTTAGAAATGTACACAACGCTTATCACATATCAATCATTGTAATTATTTAAGGGTTTAAGTATCACGTAGACTTTATTTTTCAACTCTTACGCAGTTGTTTTATGTACAATGCTGCGGGCTAACTATTAACGTTAGCATAACTGTTGCCATTCACGCAGCCGTCAATATTCTAAAGTCAATAAACAATCAAAAGTAAATTAAAAAAATTATAACCGGATAAAGTTCACTATTACATACCCTACATTAACTGGCTTAATGCAATACTGAGCCAATTTTTCATTATAAGTTACCAAAAATAATTTCTTCTTGTTTTATAAAGGCTTAATTTTCGGAAAACGTTTAGATGGCCGAGTTTCCGAAAAACACCCAAGTACCGTTGCAACTTATTATCGTAAATGTATATCTCAAAGTACCTTTAGTCGCAAAAAAAAAATTAAACGGAAGACTTAGTTGCCACACAAAAGCATTTATTTTGAAGATGTTTACCAAAGGGGACGCAAAAAATGGTCGAAAGCCATTCAATGGTTCCACGGTGATATAAAAAAACATTGAATTGTTTTTATTTACAAACTTTGTCTGTTAAACCTGTTGTTGGCAGCCATATTCAAAGGACTGTATTCAATTCCTTTCCAACAGAACTTCTCCTAAGGCCAAAGAGGGCACTGCTTATCTGCACGTTGACCACAAAAATACCTGGAAGGACATCAGACGCACAAATTCACGCAAACTTGACATATCCAACATGATGTTGCACACGAAAATGTGATCAACTACTGCAAAGGCATATAACCAGAAATAAACACGAACTTTACAGAGTCTTTATACGCTACGTCACATGTCGTACAAGGGTTTGTGCGGATGCATGCAGCACCCGGAAGGACTTGAAACAGACTCATCTTTTATTACACTGATCGGCTCAGAATCATTTTCTGAATCGCTTTCTGAAACGATCTAAGTTTGTATGTCCGTCGGTTAAGCCCTTTTTTTCATATTCAACCTATAGGCCGCAATTTTTGAGATATTTTGATGAAATTTGGTCCACTGGCGCGTTGTGGCTAAACAACGAACGCTTCTGAAAATGGTCCGGATAGGACTACTTTTTCGACGTCTTGTCATATAACGTCTTATTTTGAAAACTCGTTCCATGAATAGAATATGGTGGCCCACTCTTTTTTTGCTTTAACTTAAATTACTTTCGGATATGAAATATGCGCAAAATATATTGTATTTTTTATCTAGTTGTACGTGAATATGTATGCGGATAAAGTTGGTGACAGCTCATAGGAGGATAAAATTGCTTAGAAATTTCATGTTTAGAATCATTGGGTTAAATTTTAGCTCCTTGCTGCGAATTTCAGTTAACTTAATTCAACCCCGTTTAAAAATTTTAAAATATATGGAAGATTGGATGATACTCTGCTGGTGTTGCTGGTGGTGGCAGTCAGTATATTAGTGCGCGAACAATAATAAAATATTTTACAGCGCAGATTATATGATACACAAAAAAATTTTATGGAGAAGAATAATTTTTATGATAATCAAGCACACAAAGCCACTGTAAACTGAACCACGTTTATTTCACACCGCTACCATGTCTATTATGTACAAATCTTATTTCTTTCTTTGCCCTGTACGTATGTTCATGTTGTTCAACCACGATATACATATATCTTACAAAATCAAGTTTTAACTCAAATTATCTATTATTATCAGTTGATCTGCTGTTATCTTAAACTGTAATAACAGACATTACTTTTATTATACATATATATATTAAGTTACAGTATAATACAATGTAAACTAAGTACACAAATAACGTTAGGCACAACTTGCTAAAAATCTTATAAAATATATTTAACCATTAGATAGTAGCAATGAGCAAATATTAATTTAGTCTCACAGCTATAAAGCCCTAAAAATAAACCAAGACTAAATTTAGTTCAATTCGCTTAGAAGTTTTTATAAATTTAACTCAATTCTAATCTTTGATAACTTTGTTTTTCATCCTCCCCATCGGTTGTGATACAAGGGTATATTAAGGTAGGCGGGACGCTTGTAACACCCAGAGGGACTTGAGATAGCCCCTCTCTTTATTATACCGATCGATTCAAAATCACTTTCTGAAGCTTTTCTGTCCATCTGTCCCTCTTCTTTCCTTGTGTTCAACCTAGAGCCTGTGATTTTCGACATATATCGAAGAAATTTGGTACACTGATGTGTTTTGGCACGACGACGAACGCTGTTGGAAACAGTTCAGATTGGCCCATCTTTTCGACAACTTCCCATATACTCTGCTTGTTTTGAAAAATGGTTATTTAAATAACAATAGAGTTATAACTGTTTTTAACTGTTTTTTTTTTTTGTTTTAAATATGTACACCCACATTGACAAATATTTCTATGTGTAAGCAAGTAGATCAACGAACTCCACGTAATTATCGGGCTACTATTTCTTATATATGCATAAAGCTATGTATACAACATTCTTGAAAATATAGTAAAACTCAATATTAGGCTTAATATGATATTAATTTCGTTGTTCCCACGCACCTTATGTGCGTTTATATCTAACAAATTGGCAGTGCACTGAACATCACGTATATTATTATATTTTCCGCACAAATGTTTACGTGACTTCAATATTTAATCTAATATTTCTTGTCCTACAAATCACTCATTTCTTGTATGTTTTATCCACGTTTTTGGTTTAGATTTTCATCGTGTGATTTAATATTATTTACGTTAAGGTTATAAGTTTGACTTAAACAAATGGGTATATGTACTCAACAGACGATATTTTTATTCTTTTGATTTTGCGGGATTTGGAAATTGAAACTTATAAACATTTCGCTTCGCTTTGGAAAAGGTGATCAAATTCGAGTAGCATATATTTTGTTTTCTGTCCCTCTAAAGCTTAATCTGCAAAATTATAAGTTGATTTAGTCATACCCATGCACTTATGCTTTTAACAATTCATCATAAAAATAATTTAGTTCGTTTCACCGGAATTGGCAAGCCATTCAATAAAATTTTGACATTTAAATTGCGTGTAGTATGTCCAAGAAAGTTTCAAAAATTAATTGAAAGTTTAGACTGCCTTGAAGGTAAGGTAATCCGTACTGTAGCGTGTTGTGTGAGCAATGCAATGTTACTGAAAAGAACTCCGTCAAATCAATCATCGTAAAGAGAGAGGGCTTACGTAACCTCAATCTAGTAACGCGGTGTCTTTGGGTCACTTTTGAATATTGAAAGTATATTTTTTGATTATTTTCAAAATATACAGGCTGTGTACGATATTTCATCTTCACATATGTAGGTAGTCGTACCACGATTCGTTAAAAAAACAATAGGTCAGCTTAGGGCTATAGTTATGCGACAAATTTCTTTTATTAACGTATAATTTGATTGAAGAAATTCTTTAACTTAAACAAGTCTTTCAAATTATAACATGAATTGGCATCGTAGTACAACTCTTTGCAAAAAAATGTTGTCGAATGCACGCAGGTGAGGAGAACTAATAAGCGTGGAATAGGCTAACCAGCGCTTCCGGTATTGAAAATAGGATCGACTCAATTCGGTTTCAAACCTGGAAATATAAGCTAATTGTTTTGTTCATCAATACACAGAATTCTTTAGAGATAGTTTCATTTGGTTGGAACAAACTTTAATACAGCAAGCCCAGCTGACGCCCTCAAATTGAAGGTTTGTTCATCACTTGCAAAGACTCAGCCGCGATATCCTTTAAAATAAGCAGCAAAAGTAAAGTTTTTCGCAAATTTCACTTATTTGGCACAAAAGTACATCTGTTCAGAACTCAAAGAAACTACTTGGGACCGTAGTCATATTTTTTATGGACAAATGGGAAGGCAGATTGTTCTCAGTTTACGTTATAGTCCGGGCGTGGCCCCTAGCTGATTTCACCCATTTTTAATTCCAATTTGCGTGCAAGAACATGTAATGTTTCTGCCGAATTTGCGAGCAGGAAAATGTTTACAACAGACATTAAACAGATGGACAGACGGATATGTTTAAATCAACTCAGAATTTCATTCTGATTAAAACATATACACTTTGGGTGATCTCTGAAGCTGCCTTTTAGCAAGCAAACGTTAAAAATGTTTTGACAAAATGGCTATGCGCTCCATTTTCCGGTGACGCGTATAAAAAAGTTCATTCGCATAAATAATTTTTAAAATTTTTCTTCTCTAACTACTAATAGGTAGAGAAATGCTTTTGATCCATGCTTCGTGCGCCCTATTATTTAGCTTTCGGTTTAATAGCTTTGCAAAGAGCTTTCTCCTGCAGTTAACTGGCATTTTCTTTATGTTAATGTAAATGCCTTTCCTATGTCAATATATCGGTGTATATATACATATAGTCAAGCTCAGTATATATGTTAAAATGTTAGACAGCTTAACTGTAATAATTATATTATTCCGCCTCCTTAGGTATCACCACGCGTGGCAATATGAGTTGGAGTTTGGCATTCTATTCATGTCGTAAGCTGCAAAAACCTAAAGTATTTGTTACAGCTTGGTTTTGAGGTTAAGCGGTTGTTTAAAGCATTTGCCGGGCTATGATTTGTGCATAGATTACGGTGATTGTATTTTATAACAGAAATTATCTACAATGGTTGCACGCATATTAAGGTGAGATAAGTGATACTCTGAAATGTAAAATACATTCCATGTTATTTATTCACTAACACGGGCATAGTTTTAAAATTTACATTACATGGTTGTTAAGAGGTATTGTAATAATACGACAATAATTAATGACTTCATAAGGTAACGAAGTCACACATAACTACATCTGTATGTTTTCTTCCTTCTTTGACTTAGTTTTCAACGTTTAATTTTTATCTTATGTCAATATCGTGGAAGTCGGTAAAAAGTCAAAGTTCGTTTCTCGTATTTATCAGCCATAAAATGAAACGATAAGAGCATCTCGTTTGTCGTTTCATATTAATTTAGTAGCTGTGCTGTGTAGCTTTGATTTCGTATGACTTTTATAGCAATTTGTTAATCGTTAACCATGCGTGGAACAAGTGTGAACGCGTGCACAACCATATTAAAATTTAAATAAACTATAGTTTATTGACAGTAGCAGGCCGTCAGTAGCGCCGTCAGATGCATTCACCAATTAAGGTAGCTTAATACATTTGTTCTCCAATATCTAGGTAACTGTTTAATATTACCTCGTTTAAATTATGTTATTAAGTTCAATTTTTTTACTACTGAATATTTTTGTAAAATATAAAAATTAACATAAATTTTTATATAAATTTTAATATAAAAATTAACATAAATTTTTATATTAATATCTGCCTTTATATCTATAGCAAGTTAATGTTATCGCGTTGATGTTATCGAAGTAAGAGAATGCGATAGCTTCGTCATTCGGTACATGTAAAGTGTATATTACAACAAAATTACAATTATGCCAATTCTTTGCACAACCTCTTCTTAAATATTCCACAGATGAAAAATTTGAAATAGAAGCGCAAAGTTTTCAACATATCCAAATGGCTGGTGGCCACAAACCTAATTATAAAATGTTAAGTATTTACCGTTAACAATCCCCAGTAACCAAAAAAAAACTAATCGGTTAGCATATGTAGCAGGGATAGATTCGGTATAAATATTTACCATAGATCGGCTGCAGAGCAATGCATCTTTATTTATTAGAAGCCACCATTATCAATCGGAAATCGGATAATGTCCTACTGTTAACATCAATCCCTAGCAAAGAGTACCGCTCCAGCGATATCTTTTAAAATAGCCTCTCCTCGAATCTGCGGTCACCTGTCGAGCGTACTATAATTCGTCGGTATCTACCAGCAGCGAGTGTTATTTTCTGCCAATATTTATCGGGAAACTTACAAAAGTTCCTCAACACAGTGTAATTTATGGCGAGTGGTCATAAAAATCATCCAATCCGAAACGTTTTCAATATTACTCGTTTTTGAAGCAAAACCTTACAAAATGACTCGATATGTAAGTTATTCAGAAAATTCCGATTCTAAATAGATCCGTATAATAAAATATGAGACCTTCTTATGCCCCTCTTGTTATTGTCCCATATACACTTAATATATCCTACATCAAAGATGCTATAAGGAATAAACATTTGAAATTTTCGAAATTTTTCGTGGAAAATCGCTAAGTATTAGTATTTCAATTAATGTGAAATATTTGTATACGATGGTCTAATTTTTTGAACCCTTTTCTGTACAACCCAACCTTTCTATAAAAAGTCTTATTTTTACCATTTAATGATGAAAATTGATCCACATTACCGTGGTTTGATATAGAAATTAACTATGCTTAATTTGGACTACATTGGTCTATTTTTTGGAGCACATGCCTTGTAGGCGTTCTCGTAAAAAATAAGATTTTCTAATGCAACAAATTCTAATTCTTAGTGCGTCATAATGGAAATAGTTCAATAATGATAAGATTTTTTGCAATAATATTAGTTTTACGGAAATTGTCTCACGTTAGTTCATGGTTTATTCTCAGGCGATATGAGAGCTCCTGTAAACATAATGAGTTCGCGTGGAATTTAGATACAAGTGTTAATAATTTATGATGAAAATAATCGACGATTGTATTAGGCGAAGTTTTCTATGGTATATTCACTTTGTTAAAATGTTGGTAATACTTAAAAGGGAGCTTCAGAGATTTCGCAAAGTATATAGATTTTTGATCAGTATCAAATTCTGAAGCGATAAAAGCACGTCTGTATCTTCGTCCATCTGCTTAACTGAGTCGCATTTATACAGTATACGGTATAAACATTTAGTTTTTTATTTTTTTAGTCTTTTTTACGATAACGGTGATGGATATAAGAGATTCAGTCATAGCCGTATATAACTTTCTAACCTGTTATTTCTTTACAGATAAACTGAATGGGGTATGCATATATATATATACATATATGAGATGCGTTGATGGTGATGACAAACCCACGACATCATCTTATTTCCGCAACAATGTTTAATGGCCCATTAGGCATAATGTAATTTTTCTTCAACTATGCCTACACATTAGATAATAAGTAACAACAACAATAATTTCGCTTTCGTTGTTCTTGCGGAGATATCAAGTGATTTCCCTTTTCATTCATGTTTACCCAATTTTTGTAACCATTTTTCGATGCTACTTCATTATCAAGCACATCTTAGCAAAGACACGCACCTGTGTAGAGGCAGCTCACAAAAATGTGTACAACGAATGACGAATAAATTATCACGTTTCCATCTTTTGCTGAGGAAGAATACCGACATATAAAGGAAGTAAATAAGTCTAAGTGGTCACCTCGATGATGATATTTGCTAATGTGCCTTTGGTTTCTTTCTTTAAATGATGACAGCATGAGACCAACAACGGGCATAAGTATAAAAATTGTTGCTTTATATTGAAGTAACTGATTTCACAAAAACATGGCAAGCAGAACACATTATTCCACGTATGCTCTACGCATGAAGACGACAATAATGGAAAAGTGTCTCCAAGTATTTAGTGCAAAATAAACAACTTATGTCATTTTAAAAGATGTCTGTAAGTGGCTTCACGACTGGTCTACCTTTTTTTTTTTAACTGCTGATGAAGATGCAAGCTTCAAAGCACCAAAAACTTGAATTCACTTTTAAATTGCGCTGTACAACATTTTTTACTTACCACTGTTAATATTTATTTAACGGACGTTATGATAGCCGCCAGGCGCGAAAAGTCGCCGATCAGAGAACGAATTGCTGATTGACGCTTTAATTTGATTTCCACTGTTAATATTTTAAGTAAGGGCGATATGAAAGGGCAATGGGAAATTTAAGTTTTCATGTGCTTGTACATAGTATTAGCTGATAAAAATTTGCTAATTTTGTTCCTTAATGACAATGATCTCATTTTTAAGTACATTGGCCTACGCGATTTTAATATTACGTCCCCAAAAATAAAGGACAGGAAAGGAATGCTAGAAAGCGCTACTACTTTTTTGTTAGTGGAAAATATAGTAAGAAATCCTTTACACACTGTTTCGATCATCGTTGATTTGTGGGGATAATATTCTGTCAAAATCAGATCTGAGCGATACCTTAAGATCTCAGTTAAACCACATCTCCTAAGACTATTTGTTCAGATTGTCGCGTCCACACACCCGAGTTTGGACACTGCAACGAGTAGCATTCGTATATTCGGTCCTGCACAAAATAACCCAAATAGCAAAAAGCTTCGGAGACACTTTAAAGTATATATATTCTTCATCAGCATCAAATTCTGAATCGATCTAGATATGACTGCGTGTCCCCCTATTCATATGAGGAACTGTCTGCTAACGTATGATAAAGATATCGGCTTCAAATTTTGTCGGGCGAAAATCTTCAGAACTTGGCGAAAAGTCAACAAACGTTTGAATGTATGCCAGAAATTCCATGTAAAAAAAATATAATTTTTTAGTTCCCTTTCCATTTACGGCAGATGTCAACTTTTTCCAAAAATATATTGGAACTAAACTGCTAAATGACGACGTACCGATGATATGGCTGATTAATGGTAAATAGCAATTAATTCCACTTACTTGTTGTTTTGTTGTTTTGCAGTTTATGGAAAAACAGCAGTATAACATTTTTCAAAAATGCGTTGCCTCGTTTACTGTTCTTGACATTTCTGAGCATATGCCCATAATTTTTTTCATATGTCAGTCACATAGTTTGAATACTTACAAAGAAGTTATTTTATTATAGTAGAAAATCGTACAAATACATCAGAAAGTACATAAGCAAATAAAGTGAATTCTGACTGAAAGTGCAAAAATTAATTTTCTCTCTTAAAAGCGAAACTAATCAATCAAAAGCAGTCGAAAAGACTAATGACATTGAATTTTCATTATTTATAATTTGGTGGCAATAGCAATATTTCCAGCATTTTTCTCTTTTGTACTCTTGTGCATGTCACCGTAGTGTGAGGTACGCAAAGAGCAAAATGTATATAAAATCCGAACAAATAATTCCGAATAAATAATAATAATATCGTCTTAAACGCATTGTAAAATGTTGTTCACATAGCGTTGATGCTTTGCGGAATTCGGGCGTAAATTTTCATTATATGAAAGCAGCGGTTTTTATTCACATTTTTATATACTGTTGTCTCTTTGATTTTTTGCACTGAAAATATTAGTTTTATAAGGACTTTATCCCAATTTTTGTGTTTCTAATAAAATTTTTAACGAGAAATAGTTGAAGACGTTGCGAAAGACTTACTTAATACCGGCTACGCAATAGTATAAAGCTTTTAAAGATGCCTAAGTAGCAGTAACTGATAGCCGTCCTTGCAGACGCCGTTCAACGTCTGCGTAACATAAAATACCGAAATACGCGAATCAATGAAAAAAAAAAAACACAAATGTTTGAAAGTGAACATAGGAATATCACAGCTGATCAGTTCAAACTGAATTACAAGACAATCAATTTCATGTTCCCATTGAATCTTTTTTCTATACAGCACAGGGAATCATCTGCTGTTGATTGCCAAAATGTCGGAGGAAGAAGCAAAAGTTCGAAGACAAAATAATGTGTTTTCTTGTCGTAGTTTTTCTAGCTTTGTAGCATATTTGATATTCCGGATCAATAGCCACAAAAAACGTCTTAAATATCAATTTATGTTTGCATATATATTTTTATTTTCTTATTTATATTTGTTATGTATATATATACGCATATAAATTTATTGAATATCAAGTTATAAAGTCACGAAAATTCGAAGAAAACAATATAATTATAATGTGTCTTAGAATAATATCCTTAGAAAGTCGACAAAAAAGCAGATTCGGTTTTTTTCAATCCCTTGTAATATCCTCATTCACATTTTGATGACTGAACAAGCACCCTTTGTCAGAGGTAACAGCACTACACACTTTTTGGAAACGAAAAATTTTTTTCTTTTAATGAGTAGATATTTTAGATCTTCGAGAGTATGTGGGGAAAAGTTCACTATCCGCAAAATAATGTATATGCGCCATGGTCAGTGTCAAATTCCGAAGAGTTTGCGAGACTTATTTCTAAAACGAAAATTTCGAAACATCATACTAAGCGTAAAGATGGGAAATTCTTGCACCCAAGTTGGTATTGGAAGAGTATATCTTCACTCGAAAATAACGTAAAACTTTTGCTTTATTATCATGAAAATGAGTGAGCCGGGGAGTGTGGGCGAGTAGCGCAGAGAATTCCCCGTCTACTATCCTGTTTTATTTGGTCTCTATTGATATTATTAATATATTAAAATTCTCTTGGAAGACCATTTACCGTCTCAAAAATGAAAGTCTTCTCCTCTCTGTGTAAAAAACAAAAAACATGCCCAAGTTTCTACAAAAAATATAAATTTTCAATTGAAATTCAAAGTTCACCTCATTTACAACAATAAATGACTGGTGTATTAAGCCGTGTAAGTGTCTCTATAAGTCTATTGACATTTTCCGTGTACGCTTGTTGCTTGGAAGTGTATATTAATTGTAATATTCATTCTCCATCGTGTATAGGAAAACAGTTGATACACACATGCAACCATCTGAAAACAGCAAATGAAGAAAACGGCTTGTCTTATAGTTGATCTGATGTAAATACAACAACTGGTAAATAGTTTTAAACATAAATATCCGTTGGTCAAGAAAATATTGCAAGTGCGTGTAATAGATAAAAAAGTGTAATTAAAATACAAAACAACCGAATAATTAAATTTGTTTTGTTTTCACGTAATTTTCTATTCAATTTTTATTATTACTTTACTTCTTTCTCTAAAGAACCCTTTGGCCACAAAAACATTCAATGATTGCATTTTTGGGATCCTAGGGAACCTTTCAGGAATTTCATTTAATGTTATTGCAAACAAATTATTGTAGCTTTTAAGTGCCGTTTGTCTGAATTTCTAAATGGTAAAAGTCAAATTTCAAGGCTATAGTTATTTGAAGTACATTCATTCAAACTTGCCAAAGGCTATTTGAGCAAAACTTCTTTTGGACAAAGGTCCATAATAAATTTCTTCAATTATTTAAGAAGAGTATTAACATTTAAGACCTTTAAATGTAAATCGTCTACTTTAACAAAAATGTTGCTTGCTTATTTGTTTAAATTAAAGATTATCGAACAGCAGAGTAACATGGACATTTAATTTAATTCTTGTTGAACGGAAAGACGAAAGCATTGCCATTTGTTATCCTGTATCCTTAATTTATTGTATTTTCATACCTACGACGAAAAGTTTAGGATTGCAGCACCGCAAAAGACATTACCCGTGTTCAATAGGTAAATAAGTAGACATGAGTACGCGGGAAGGCAAGTATTGCGACTACCAAGTCCGTGTTCGTGGGCTCAAATCTCAAGTGCGGTAGAGCTTATTTTGACCGTAGCTATAGTGACTGATCAGTCAGGAAAAGCGTAACACCTATCGATTGAAAAAACCCACTTGACTGCGGTCATCACTTCACTTGTCTCTCTGTCCCTTTCGTGACGTTTTTCCTACCGCCACCTTGTTGCACGCATAGGAGAAATTCCCTGGGTGATTGATCATGTATGATATATCTCTGAATAAATACAATTGTTTCTAGTTACGTCGTTACTGTATAAATTAATGTTTACGTGAAAAATGAAAATAAGTTATGGCATGGAATTGTATTCACAAGTTCTATTTAATGTATTCTCTGCTGTTGTTACTGCATATTTCACCAATTTTTATACCCATCGCCGAAGAATTTCATACATTCTCGATCAGCATCAAATGCTAAATCGATGTAAACATGAATAATGTCCGTTGTAAACGTTCTCATGGCCGCAAAAGTTAAGCCATCGACTTTAAATTTGGCGGAAACATTGAAACTTCTTGTGCACAGGTTGGTATTGCAAATGGGCCAAATCGATCGAAGGACAAACCCACAAGACCACATGCACTGAGAATACCTCCGTTTTTCAAAAGGAATTGGTTTTTTAATCAGTACCCATAAACTGTAGCAGTTAAATGTACAAAATTTTGAATGCATATTCTGTATGCTGTAGCATCTGCAAGTGGAAAAAATTGACCAGGCTTACGATGCATGCAATATTAGAGTGTATCAGAATCGAGTTTTTTTTCAATGCCTTTATAAGGACCAAAAACGAGCTTCAAAAACCCCGTAAAGTATACAAGTTCTTTGCCAGTTTCATATTTGGAATGCACTTAAACCTGTCCGCCTGTTCTTTTGTCTATCTGTTTGTTTGCGTAACTGTGTAGTATTTGTGATAAACATTCTCCCATTAGCGAAAATGGAGATATTGGCTGGGAATTTGCGAAAGAAAGTGAGAGTGACCTAAGCTTTTCCGAGGACAACACCCACACGCGTATGCGATAGGAGCTGAGAATTTTATTCTGAAAATAAGAAAAATCACCCTCGTCCACCCGAAATCCAGTTCTTTTCTCTTTTCTTTAGGATGGCGGTGAAGGGTACACAAGATTCGGTCACCACCGAATCCAATTTTCTTACTTCTGCTTCTATAAATCATACGTTTTTAACTTTCGCAAAAGCTTTGATGAGGCAATAGGAAATTTAAACCAAACCTAAGTACCAAAAGAACATAATGCAATCTTTGCTGTTATTTGATAAACAAAATAAACTTTTTGGCACGTTCCTTTCCTTCAGAAAGACGCGGCATAAACTTTGTACATGCTTACCTTACAAGACATTTGCTAAAGGAATTGTTTATTTTCAAAGAACAAAATGGAAGAAAAAAAAAGCAAAAACAAACAGCGAAAAGGATATCAAAAAAATTTGGGGTTTACTGACTGGCGTGACGCAGATGGGATAAAAATAAAGACGAGATAAACTGTTTAGTAGCAAACTTAGCAAAGGTCACAGTTGTTACGAATGGATGCCACCAACCGAAACTGCAGAAGAAGTGCGAAAGAAGCAAGCTGTTTGCAAACGAGTAATAAATTATAAAAATATCTTTTGCCAATTTTCCACTTGAAGAAGAAAACAAAAAGAAAAAACAAATGAAAGACCTTCGAAGCACATGTGTTCAATTTTTCATATTTTAGAAGCGCTCGCCTGCCATGAAAGTCACAACCAATGGCGACAACAAGATGTTCCATAATTCATGTCCTTTTCACAGCATGTTCTGGTAGACAAAAATATGAACTTTTTCATTGTTACACCCACTATAAGGAGCAGTATAATAATTTCGTCAGAAATATTGTTACGAAAATCCCAAATCCAGTTAATGCTAACTAATTGATTTATCCTAAGTAATAAATTCCCTTAGTGCATATTCACGGCGCATCATGCAGCTGCCGGCCGAGGAAAACGATTAGCAGAAAAGCAGGTTCACGGATTAAAAATGAAGGCATGAGGTTAGGTAATAGTAACATGCTTGTAAAAATTTATATAAGTAGACTATTTGCGGAAGGCAGAGTTAGTCGCACGAGAACATTTGAGTCGAAAAAGAATACTGAAGTTGAGAAGTCGAGAGTATTGCCAAAGTAAAATATAAATAATCCTAAAGAATAGATGGTAAATAAAGAGAGAATTCTGAAGTGCATTTCTCTTGAAAATAATATCCAGGATCTCGTGATACTGACCGTATCGAGATTATCGGAAATTTGTAACAATATCTTCGAACCTATAATATATGACTTACCATTAATATTCGTATCTACGCCGCAAATTTATTTATTCAGCTATGAATAAGAATTGCTATCTAAAAATCCACGTGATTTGTTCGCGAACACTATTTTTCAACGCTTCTTAACATCAACAATATTTCCCCTTAATTTAACATGTTTACTTTTCTGAAGCAATTTCGGCAGTAAATGAAACATACACACACACACACACATCAGTATTTTTTTTTCAATTTGATTTTTATTTTTATATGACAGATCACTCATTTGATCCTTTCGTACACGTGCAAAAGTGTGATGATCAGAAGGAAGTAGGGGTAGAGATAAAGAGAGTGTGGCCGTAGCTAAGTGCATGATGTACCTGATCGGTAAGGATTATTTCGCCTTTACAAATTAAGCGCTTACTATAGTTACGAAGATGGATAGACTGCTGCGCTGAGATTTGAAACCGCGAACACCTACTTGCCACTTCTCTCTTGCGGTGCTTAGGCTGCAAGAATCAAACTTGGTCTCAAATTTTTTAAGTTACCAAGCGTACTAATCCCTTTCCCCTTTCTCCTAAATTACTGTCTTAAAGTTTTGGAGGTTGAAAAATGTGGTCGGCTATTAAATTCGGCTTTGCGGAACCAAAGATCTGCCCATAATTACCGCAAAATCTTATACATAGAATAATACATTCCTCAACAAGTTCGTAAGATGACATATAGATGTGTAATGACTAAGTGTTATGAGTTTGTTATATCGAAGCCATCTTTATAACTAATCTAAACTAATCTTTATAACTAATCTAACTGATTTACTGATAAACTGATTTACTCGATAATTTATTTGCGCGCTTAATACTTAATAGTTGCACCTTTATTAAGTTATTTTATATATTCCATGATCTTTCTCCTACTTTGAACACAGTTGGAGAGTGATTTAGTCAATCATTAACTTACGACTTTAATTTAAATGATAAACTTTATGTGAGGTAAACTTCTGTATGTGCATTATAATCAGTGCCAAGGCCGCTCAACAACCAACACCGTTCCTAACAAAATGTTGGTTACGAGACCGGAAGAACTGATCGATCGGAAAATGTTTTTTTTATTTTTCCTCATCTTTATAGAATATTTTTACTTTATTTTTGTCTACACTATAATTTACCCGATCTATATGCACACCAGCACACGTAGCTGACGTTCATGTGAAATTTAACACAAATCATTAGCAAAATGTCTCAGTATTTTCGAACGCTTTGCAGGATATGGAAAAGTTGAAAAATAACTGCAATTTCTGTATCTTTACCTTATGTTATAGGCATTCTCTATCAGCCTTAAAAAGCGCAAAGCTCTCTTAATTATTCAGTTATGAACTTTAGATTAACCAACAATTATTACTCTATGTCAACTATACTAATGTCAACTTCTAATGATTATGTTAATAAACTTGCACGTTATATATGCATGCGCTTAACGTACACAACCTGTTTAATTACCTATAAGCCTGTATATTTTATCGCATACTTTCCGCAGAATGCCCAACGGGAAGCAAATGGCTTTGAAATTTTTTCAAGTGTAGGATACGTTCATTAGAACCAAAGAGAGTAGTAAAGTATTTTATTTACTTTTTTCTCGGAAACACGTATCGATATGTAACGTTAGACGTGCACAATTATGTACAGGGGACAGGGAGGACCTACGCATTTTAATGAGGGAAATGCACTGAAGGATCAGTTAATTGGAAATTTCACGAGGCCGATGAATATTGATAAACTGCCTGTAGTAAAAAGATTACTTTATAGACTCATACATTGAGAACAATCTCACGTTCATATTGTTTTGGTGCAAAAGAAAGCATCATATTGTGATAAATATATATTAATGCCTACATACATAGCAAATATTTTCGTACTTTTTTGGCTGTCGAAAATTATAAAGTAATTAATACTTGCTTAGGTACTTGTTGCTACTTAGTTGGTGTGATTTTTCATTTTTTAACGGACTTCACGATTTTAAATCGAATTAATATTTTCCGATCATCTTCTCATTCTTCAGTAATTAAGCTAAAAAGCTTTGATTGGATAATAATTTGGTTGAATCCATATTTAGGATTAAATACAAACTGTCTATGTATCACGTAAAGTACATTAATTCGAGCTCTGCCACACAAAGTGGAAGATAGACGAATCAGGCAGTGCATTAAAGTAAAGAGCAGTAGCCCACTGAAAATCAGTTGAGAAGACGGACCTTTTCTGAAACCAGCTGTATTACGACATCGTATAAAGGATATAGGTGGCAAAGAAGATTATGATGATTTCCGTCTTCCTCGGACGTTCTTCTGGCCCCCAAGCAGATCAGACGTGCTGATCAGACATGCTAATACCTACCCAAACTAGGGAAAAACCGTTTTCTTTCTTTCGTCACTATGCGCGGCTAAAATACTACACACAGTAGGAGACACGTTTTTTTATTTATTACTGTGCCTTCGTTTCACTTTGATGTTGTATGGTCTTTTTCGTACGTTCATATTGTCTGTAGTTATGCGGATTTGATTCACCTGATTACGAAAAGGTTCTACCGTTTGAATAATAGAAATCAAATGAATTGTGTTTCGTTATATTGAATGGAATTTCAGAAGAACAATTCAAGGCAATAGATTAACGATTTTAAGTTTAAATTATCAAAAAGCAAGACATAATCGATCCATATATATGACATTAAATATAAGTTCTACCTTTTTAGACTTTGAAAACTCAAGCAACGAAAAGGTATATCAGACGCGGCAAATTCGTCTCTTATTCATTGTCCAATAGGGTTTAGCTAAAAATTGAATCAGTATGACTGGGCAATCATCTTTTCGCTAAAGCTCTTAGTTCGAAAGACACGCCTTGAAGAACATTCGTTAAAAAAACCGAATGCCAAATTTCAATTGGGTGAAGTGCTGCCATATGTAGCATCAACTTAGATACTTTTTACATAAAACCCAATTTATTCTCTGTGGACTTACACATTCACTTGGCAAGCTTTGTTTAAGACAATAGCTCGCTTCAAGATAAGACAAAGGGCTGAATATAAAGCAAACTGAAGGTGATTGTAGTAACTGAACGTTTTTTGCGACGATGGTCATTATTATATGGAGTAATTGTTAATAAAATTGTAAAAGCACAAATTATAGAAGACAAAGCATTCAGGCAGGTAGCAAGTTGAAAAAGTCTCTTATAATATATTTCAATGAACTTGTTACTCATACGTAACATATACATGCTTCGTCCATAAAAAGTGATGTGTTGGATCAAGAAAAAAAAAGCCAAACATTTTGAAGTAGGCTTACGGCACACAAGTGAATTCTGTGTAAATTATTCTCTGGACAGTCGCCACTTACATACTTGCATGAAATATTTTCCCATTACTTTCTTTTGATTCAATTTTTGCTTTCCACTGTACATTCATTTCCCTTCTCGTTTTCCCACGTGCCAATGAAGCAAAACAGACCAACATCATATAAGTCGAAGACAGCACTAAGGCTAAGTGCTTACTTTAGTTTCTTTTCAATTTTTTTTTTCGCTATTCGCTTATATGTACACAGGCGTCCCTCCTACGAAGCGGTTAATTCATACTATGCTACGTAAAATCAGTGCTAGACGAAGCTTTTCGTTTTAGCTATTTAAAGATAAGATATAATGTAAAATAATACAATTTGAACTGAGATATAGTGTTAGCCAACGTAATAAGTATCGTATTGTTTCGAAACCAAGTCTTAAGGTGGAAAAACCCAACGATAGTTGAAAATTTGTCGCAGAGATACATATAAATAAAAAAATAAATTAGCTTTAAGTTTTATATAAAAACACTCTACGGTGAACCTTGGTCGTACACCAACCTACAATTATTCATTTAACAATTTTCAATGTATGGGAAACGGCCGAAAAAGTGATCTTGGACAAAAACACACCAATGTGCCAGGTTTCAGCAAAATTTCTCAAGAATTTCGATTTGTAGTTTACAGGCGAGAATACCTAGGCAGACATCAGATGGACGGGTCAAGCAGACTGGGTCAAGCAGACTAGGTTAGGTTGGGATAATATTTAGATATTGCATCACATTGACTTGTTTTTTAAACACTATTCAGATCGGCCTGTCAGTTGAACACAAGAAAACGACATCGTAGAGGGACAAATTTAAATTGATTCAGAAAGTGATTCTAAGTCGAGCGGTAGAACAAAAGGTGGATTTATATCCAGTTCTTTTGAGTGCTGCCTGCGTCTGCAAAAATTTAAATATCCTTATACCGCGAATGGGGTAGGGTACGAAATTAAACATTACGACGGAATATAAAAAGTAAAAACACCATAAAAAATATATTGAAAAAATAACAATTACGAACACAAATTATTTACGAACAAATAATTTTCATCACCATTCTCATCAAAAATTATAGCTAATCGAATTTTTTTTTCAAAGTTGGTTAAAACTGGTTTTCACTACGTATTTCCGCATTGTTACAACAGTCATTTGCCGCAGGTGCAATTATCTGCCTGTTTCGATCTTGCAATGTTGTCAGAGTTTCTTTATAAGGAGCTAAAGAACTTACCAAAAATGATAGGTTTAGTTGTTCTCTAGGAGAAAGTTCACCTTTCTATAAACGTGTGCAAATTCGGAATGCTTTGACTCAAAGAGCTTTTTTGTCTAAACAATTTTCTAGCCATAATGTAAGAGAAAAAAAATCTAGGGCGATCTATAGTCGACTTTTTGAAATCACGTTATATCAAGACAGTGTTGCATTGGTTTTACCAGTACCGGGTTATACGAAGGACGCCTGTACATACGTGCGACATTTCATTTGTACAGCTTTACTTTCTTTTCTGTTCATCTTTATGTAAACTATAGAAATGAAAACATTAAATTTCTAGTGGTGTGTAAATATATTTAAAAAATATTCATTACGTCTAACATAGGTGACCAATTAAAGTAATAAAAGATTTCAATTACAAAAGTAATAACGCGATTTGTCGAAAACAATAGACCATTTGTTATGCAGCGTTTGTTAGGTTTGTGCGGAAGTATGTGCAATATTGAAATTACCCCTGATCGGCTTAGAATCATTTCTTTAAAAGATTTTCAACTTATCTAACCGTCTGTCCGGCCGTCTACTCCATGCGTTTGTTTCTGACTACTTACCGGTCGTAAAATTGGAGATATTTTTAGGATATTCGGTGCACTGCTGTTTTCTAGTCCAAAAACCCTAATAAAAAAGTATTTCTTTTTATCCGTATCAATCAATTGTCAATTTAATCAGCATTCTGTCTTAGGGAATAGGAGAAATTGTGATCCACATGAGTAACCAAGTAGGCAAAAGATCGCGGCTAACAACTCAGCGGTCGCTGATTCCAATCTCAAGTGTGGTAAAGCTTTCAATATAGGCGAACATATGATCTTCCGGCGGTCTTCAATCCGTACTATGTAAAATTATTCACAATATATGTAACTAAAAAATAAATAAGTAAATTTTGATAGAATGATCCATTTTTTGAATCCCTTCCTATATAAGCGCTCCTATGAAAAGTAAGGCTTTGTATAACAAAAGGCTCTAATTTTCAACATTCTATGATGGATGATTTGACAAGTTTGGTTGCATCATATTGGAATCACATTGGTCTATTTTTGGCCGTATCACACATAAGGTTTCCTGATGCGACAAAGTACAATTTTAAGTGCTTCATAACAAGCTTTTTGTTAAGAAAATTAGTTTGCTGAACTTGGACCAAGTTAGTTCACGTTTTGGGCCCCCTCTCATATAAAGGCTTCCCTGAAAGGTACATATGCTTTCATATTGAAACTAGGTACAATTTTTATGAGGCAAATATATGAGGAATTTTATTAGCTAAAGTGATGTAAGGTATTTAATAGTCGGCATTATCCAGTTATAATACCTTTGCTTGTTTTTTACGTAATTTTCGTTTTCCAATGAGGAGAAAAACAAGTGAAATCAATACAGGTGGGAACCTTCAGATGAGCTTGATGAGTATATGAACACAAAATACGTGGAAAGATGTCAGAGGAATAGCCGGATAGAGAGATAGACAGACAAGTTTACATCGATTGTGGAAAATATCATAAGCCCTTCTGTGACTTGTCTACACCCTGTACCACAACAACAAACAAAATTTGTCGAACCTAAAATAAAGAAGAAATACTGAACGCATAAAAATGAAAACAATTCATAAAAATATCTGTCACCATGTGTTTTTAATCACTTGACTTTATAAATTTTGACAAAATTAGAAAATGGAAAAAGACAAATAAAAACTAGAACAAAAACTATTTGCGCCGTCGCCAAGATTAAGTCAAGTCTATTAAATTCCGTCTACTATGAAATTTCAGTCAATAAGACAAAATAAGAAGAAAATGGACATAAATAACATGTGAAAAAGTTAAAACTTTTATTATTGGTCATCGGAGGCCGTGAGCAGTGTAAACAACAAAATTAAAAAAAAAACACGATTAAAGTACGCTTAGCGCAAGCATATCCAATGTCGCAAAGTCTAGGCTTCAATGAGCAGGTCAACATCACATCTCTATCAAATGGTCTTTACTGGATCTCTAACAAATTTTCATTACATCTATCCAATTATGAGTTAAGGTGGATCAATTTGGAATTTTTTGCAGCATAAATGACCCGCTAATATAACGCTATTGAAGCCAACGAGTTATGTATCAATCCCGAAATAGGAAATTGCTGCAGGACGAAGATGAGCGCTACAAGCAACGGAGACGGCGTCACTACCAATCTCGGCATGAGTTTGAATATAAGCATGAGCATCAACCCCAACTTCGTCGCAACAAAGGTAAAAATGTATGTCCGCACCAACGTCAAAACCAACATCAGCACCTTGTTGACGACATCTCTGACATCTGCGTAAGCGTCACTACAAGCACCAGCACGAATACCAGTGCTTATATCGATACCAGCACAAGCCTTGCTACCGCCAATAATTTGAACAATAGCATAAGCAGCGCCAGCACAGTAAATGGCAATATATGTCCCACAGTCAACGTGTGCACCTGCCTCACAGGCTTTTGTCACGTATGCGCAAGTACCAGCTCCCTGTGCAGTAGTACCAGCAGCTGCGTCAGTAGTAGCTCCTAATAAAGTACCATTTAGACCATAAGCTGTCCCTACAAACTATCCACAATATCGAACCTGTCATTGACAGGCTTGGAAACAATATTGTAACAATTTTTAATAACTTTAGATTAAAAAATAGTCCGTTTGACTAATAATTTAAAAAATATCGTTCTGTTTGCAAATTTTTTTTGGGACGGAAGGAAAGTTTACATAGGTATTAAAAAGACATTATTTTTGAAAAATGTCAGAAATCGAATATGCTGGACAGGGCCCTTGTAATGAGACATGTCTAATTTAAGTCGGTCTGCATGTGTTGTGGGGTCTCTGAAGCTTAATTCATGCATATAGGACATTCCATATGCTTCCACGAAACAAATATTTCGTCACCTAATGCGTCGGTGCGATAAATTGTTGCAGACCTACAAAATTATAAAGCATTATTCAGGGCTATGTTCGCTTTGCTTGGAAAATTATAATTCTAAAAAACTATAAAAATAGCAAAACAGTTTTTCCTCTCCTCCTTTCTATTTGTTCTTCTTTTGCCCTGAGTCAGCAGGAGATGTATTGCATGAATACTATACATAACCTTAAAGGTCACCCTCCTTTGCACATATTTATCTCCAAAAACCGTTAGCTAAACGAATTAGTTTATGTCAATTACATTTTTTTCACCAGCCTATGCTTTGCTCTAAGTGTCCTCTCATGACGAACGAAACTAACGTTTATGTACAGTCGATAATTTCTTTCGTGTAAGGGGTTCCACAATTGATTTGCTTACAATTCATAATTGCAATCTTATTATAAAAATATAATGGAAAGCACGTGCTTTAAGATTGGTGTTTAATGTCTGGAAGGTATACGATAACGTGTCTTTAAAAGACTATTTACAATTTTTTGCGTTCAACTAAGTGACAAAACAACACTTGCAAAGAAAATTATGCTCGGTTGTACCTTAAAAAAAGGGGAAAAAGACAGAATTGGAATTTCGATTCTCTCCTGTGTTCTTTGTAGAAAAGGGCAAAAGAAATATATTTCTTTTTTACTTTTGAGAACTGAGGTATTTTCACCCTATCTTACACTGTAGGCATCTCTTTGCCTGCTTTAGTTCATTTTCAATACTTATCTTCGTGCAAGAAATGCCAATTTTGATGCCAAATTTGAAGTCAATTCGATTTCCGGAACTGAAAACTAGATTGGACGACAGATGCTAAAAACAGATTGGACGACAGATGCTAATATGGCTTCGTTAATCCAGAATGCTGCGCTTATCAAGAAACTGTATATTTTTAGGGTGTGTGACGCGTAATGAAATGAGTTTACTGCATATCTACAGACTATAAAATGGCGTACTTAACACATGTTATATGCATTTGTATCTTATATATATATAAATTGCGTAAGATGGCCGACATTATAGAAGAACTAGAAGAAGGAAGTCCTTATATAACAATAGAAAAGAACATACGAAGATGAACGTAAAGTTAATTCGTAAGGTCGCGAAGAAATTTCTATCGAAGATACATTTATAGTTTATTTATTATATGCAACATTACACAGACGTCGACAAATTGATTTTGCGACATTTTTGTGCTTTTCCAGTTTTCTGGGGTCTAATCACAAATTTGAAGACTTTAAGGCACAACACCAATCTGGGACAATCTGTTGAGCAAGTGACAAAAAATTTTTCCTATTACAACGCAGTATAGTATGTAGTAAGCTACAAGTTAAAAAAAGGTTTAAAAAGGGAAATTTAAAAGAGATATAAAAATAGCAAAGAAAAGGTCTGTGCAAAAAATAAGCAGAAGTAATTTCGTGTACATCCTTTACACGGCTATTAATCAAAAAGATTACGAAAACATTTGGGGGGAGTAGGGGAAACTTTCTGAAATTGATTCTCCCGTGGCTGTTGTCCCTTTACACAACTAGGAATCAAAAGTATTGAACGACAATGAGGAATCCATTCCAATTTGAAGATTGATTCTCCAAGGAATAGCTTACCCAAGACCTTGCTTTGAAATGTTATAAAATTCGAAAAAATTCATTATCCTTTTGTATTTAGGTAAAAACGAAGTATTCGTCTTAAAAAATTTTTTTCTCCTCAATTTAAGTTTACGTCTTTTAAATATCCCACCTTTCGGCTTATGAATCATACCAGAAACCTATAGATATTAATTATTTGATTTCACTGAGTCACTCGTCATACATTTTCAAGAGCTGTCAAATAACTTTGCATTTAATTCAATGTGTGAAATCTGACGAAAAGCGCTTTAACTTGCTTCATTTTTAAACCGTTTTTTTTGCGGGTTTCGGAACTGGGTAACGATTTTTTATCATGAAATTGATATTGAAGTCGCAAGCTCTTATGATGATGTTAGAACAAGTGTACAATGGCCTATAAATCATTTTTACACTTTCATTTTTATGAAGAACTATTTGAATTACAACAATGACCATTGTTAGGCACACACACGTACATTTGTACGTGTGCTTGAAATATGTATATTAAAATACCAATTTTGAATATATTCATGACATCAAGAGTTTCATTTTGAGAAAGTGTACTAACATTACTTTTGAACTTATTTGCATTTGTATTTCGTACTAATCACCTTATCACGCTGTGTATATTGTAAGGAAAGGTCCAAGCCACCCATCCCCTATCCGTAAAGTACAAAAAAAAACCCTATCGGTAACGTCAACTAGTTATGTAGTCCGTGGTCACTTGCCTTTGGCTGCTATAACACGATTGAAAGGATGAGCGTGTTCCGACGCGCTGTTTTATAGTCGCGATCACTATCACTGTCCCGCTGCATAGATGTTTTGACTATACCTGCGTTACAACCTCAATACTCACTTGCATGTGTGTTGTAACGATATTCTTACACAACTCTTATTATGTATGCTTTGCCTTTGTAATTTTGATACTGCTTATCCCTTTTTGTTCTTGGTAGTTTTTCTGGAAACCGTCATCGTGATTGTAGTATCTCCTCGCATACTAATCCTTTGTAATTCTTCAAACGCTCTTGCTGATCTCACTGTTGCATTTATGACTTTCCAAGACTTTAATATTTAGGCCTTGTAGGTATCGTGGCCATGATGCCTGTTTTTGATTTCGGTTCGGTTGTTTCTGTTCCGTTCGCTTTTGTCGTTTTTGATGATTCGACGTGAATGAAGGTCGTCACCTTTCTAGCCGATGCGGTGATAAGTTTATGGTTAACAGTATGTATCTGGGATTGCTTTGGTTTTGTTGACCTCTGTTCATAATTTTGATAGCTGTTAGTGCTTTCTTGTGCTGTCCATTTATTTTGCTATTTCGTAGGGCTTGTTGTTAATCGGCGACAATTGACCTCCATTATGTTACTATGTCTGATACTTAACTCACGTTTGGGTTTTACCGGGTCTGGTTGATCAAATCTTACCGTATTCTCCATGTCCGCTCTCTCTGCGTTATCGTTAGTTGTCTGACGGGCCAGTTTGGAATATCTAAGTTGACTTAATTGTTCGGAATGGTGAATTGAAATTGATCTTTCTGCCTCGTTATGCTTGGTGCTATTGACTGTAGTGCTACTCATCGTTATTGTAGTACCTGCTTTAGCTAAGAAATCCATCCTCGGTGCCACCCCTTACGATAGAAACACTAACCTTTACGGATAGGGGATGGCTGGCTTGGCTTAGTCGTCATCCCTGAATGACCGAAGGACACGCTCTCCTGCGACGTGAAACGGTTAGGGACGGACGAATGGTCCTATAGGCTGAGGTTGGCTGCTTTACCGGCCGCGGGGTATTCTTTTTTTGCATAATCTCGCGTTACGGTAAAAACATGGAAAATAATCTCTCGGAACGAACGAAAACATTGAAAGCGTTAAACAAGAGTAGGGTCGCAACTCATCACACTGGTTTTTCTCCCACTCCCCCTGAAAATCGCTTATCGAATTATAATAAATCCAAATAATAAGAACAAAATCCGTCGGTCCATGTTTTTCTATATAAATTTCTTGGAAGGAGTCCTGGGGCGCCCTGAGCATACCCCGCCAAAGAAGACTCGTTACAATATATATATATATAACTTTGAACTTTTTTTCGTTTTGTATCCTATAGTTCCTTCGATTTGTATTCATTCAATTTTATTTTAAATAGATCGTAATTTTAGTGGTCCTTTGAAGAGATGTGGGGCCATGTGTTCATATATTCTGATATCAAAACGAACCGTTCGTTGTTGTCTCTTACCAAAAATAAATTATTCTCTTTGCTTGTATTCTTTGCTTTGGCATTTTTGTCCAAATGGATTTTATTACACACAATTTATCCTCCATGCGTATCAATGTATATACAAACTGTTTGTTGTATTGCAACTAATGTCTAGTGTTACGTACGTATATCTTTTTATCAGGAATTCACAGGCGTCTGCGGTTTCCATTCAATAATGCAGCAGTATTTTAATTGCTGCCACCCTCTATATCGGTGTTGTTTTAAAGAGTATTTAAGAACTACAAGAACGAAACGTACATGTTGTCGTATTTGTTCGTATGCGAGAATGATAAGCAGTAAACCAATTGGAACGATCGCTTCTACCTTTCGATATATAGCTCTTAGAGCTTATTAAAAAATAGGTTGAACTGAAATGCAAAATACTCTTTGTTGTTTACAACATAACGATATTTAGCTCCACGCACGTTAACAGCTTGTTAAACGGGGATATTAGATAATCCAAGTATTCTCGGTCACCTCTCGGGCATAGTTTGAGAGAACAGGGGTGCAACATATGTAGATAATATGTAACGCCGCTTATCTTACTTAGTTTGGTTAGAGGTATATGCGTCTACAAAACAATGCATAGAATAACACAATTATCTTTCGTACATAGGCAACGATGTAGGATCCTTCTATTGATGTCGTATTAAAAAGTCGATGATTCCTATTTTGAACTTAAGAGACACGAGAGAAGTTTGGTTTTCAAATTTTACTACTTTTGTTATTTTCGCAAATCAACAATTAAATCCAGTTTTTTGACGTCATAAAAATAATTTATAAAAATTTGTTTGACCAGATTTGCGCAGATATATAAACTTCGCCAGATTAGCCAAGAAATGAAAATGTATTAAGAATAATCTTATTTTATATTTCCTTTTTTCACATAGTAGTTGTTGTTAACAACTAAAATGGAATGGAAGATTGCTCCAGACTGAGAGGCACGAAAAGTATTTCCAATCTTTATACAGTGGCGTGGGTGAGGTAAGCAAAAGGAAAACTTGAAACTCGTATAAAATCTAATATTTATATTTGTGGCTTTCCAAGTGATAACACAGCATATGCTGACGAAGCAGTGAAAAGCTCCCGTCTGCTAACAAAAAGCCTCATCCTGCCCATTGTCGCAGCTGTAAAGAAAGTGTTTTTACAGTTCCAAATTTACAGCTGAGGGATAAGATATGCCAGTCACACGCAATGTTTTTCATTCCATATGTGGCCTGATACCACGTAAATAACACATCGATCAATATAGATGTCACCATTATTGACAGTACGAAGCGCGAAACGGAAATCGTCAAAATTTTATGACTTTCCGAGCATTAGTTTACAAGGTAGTGTGTTGTAGTGTGACATTGCACAGGAAATACGGATTTTTTCATTATTTTGATGAATATCGATCGTACCTATGTATGTTATCCTCCGAACTTATAGAAAGATGTCTTATTATGTTCGTAATCACTGCGAGCGTGTATCTAGTTAAGTTTTATCTTAGTATATAGGTGAAATGTATACTTCAATTAAGACAACAATTTCCAGACTATGTATGCTTCATTGGTTCCTGCGTTCTTCATATGTCTCTACCAGGAATTAGCTTGTGGCAGTGCCACAGCCACACTTTATAAATTACATAAACTATGATAAGCATAAAATATCGTCTGAATATAGCCTGTCTGATTGTTCAGATAGACAACTAAAACTTAGTTTGAGTAAAGTTACAAAATAATGTGTTAATTGTTCACGTTCGTGTTAAATATTCAACATCACAATCGCTTCAGCATTCTTTTGTAGCGCAAAGCCTTCGAACGAAACAGACGTTTTTATTATACAAAACACGATACCGAGGTACTAAACGAATAAATAAAACTGTTGGCGTTCATTTTATAATTTTTAGAATTATAACCTCGTAAGCTAAACGTCTCTTAGAGAAAACTCCTGTTTGGACGTTCATTGGTATTAAGGTGTCACGGTCATAAAATTATTGTTCACCTGGTAATCAGTAAATGAGATTTTAACAAGTGACTACTTTTAGTAATTGGACGCAGAGAGATAAGATAAATTTTAACAATAATTCATTCAGATTAAGACTAGAATTTAAACAGAGAGAGAGGAAGACGAAGGTGGAAGAAGCAGGCATTACCCACACTAACCTTGGACTTTTTTTTAATGAATTATCAAAATGAGTATTTACATGCCTGCCGGTATGAAAAAGAGATTTAATCAATGATAGCATCATTAATGACCGCAATATATTACACAGTCTAGCGTAGTGGTTCAGTCTCCCGTCTACAGTATAAACAGAGCATGTCTTTTCCATATATTTCATTACATATATTTTGTTCCTTCCTTTTTTGTTATTTTAAGGCAATTGCATCGTTATACTTGACTGTTGAATGCTGAACAAGAAATTAATTTATTGCTCGTCGTACAATTACGAGTTTAATTTCTCCTCTGCTTGCATACAAAACGAAATTCAATAATGAAACTGTTTTGCGGAGGCAAATAACTGCGAGAGATTGTTTTCTTTTTTATTGCATCCTTTCGCAGTAGTAGATTTACAATGAGTTGGCAACGAAGCTGTATCAGATTTTTAATACCTAAGGCGTACCTTACCATTTTCTTATGTGGAGATTGAATTTTAATGATACATTTTTCAATATATTCGATGAATCTTTCCAGCAGTTTCTTCCTGGTGCAAATAGTAATTTTGTGACTATTATCTACCAAAAGTTGATTCAAGTGACACGCCCCACCGCTATCACTATCAAGCTGTAACGTTTCCTTATAAGTTAGCAGAGATTTTTGAAAGACACAGTCTTCGCACGATTAGATTCAGTTACCATTCTTTTATTAACTCTCTTAAATTTGCATTACTTAGTACCAGTTGATATTTAAATTGACCGTTTGATTTGAAGTTCATAATTGCGTAACATCGAGCCCCCTAATTCTGAGATAAGCTGTTTTTCAACGAGTGGTCCCTTTAAAATATTTTTCACGAATATTAATTTGTTATGCTGGCTGAGATACTTTCAATATATAACAAATCTAAATATGAAGCGTTTCGGCGATTTTGGAGTATTTCATTTTTCACATATTTGCAATCTCGCAATCTTCTTCTTCTTCTTCAATCATGAATTCGACTGAGCCTGCAAAAATTTCACATGACCATCCAGATCGTTAGTCTTTCTGAACGAAAAATATTCCGCTCTGAATTTTTCTAAGAATCTCCGAAGTATAGATTACGCTGCATAATCAACTCTTTTGTTTTTGCTTCTGCCACGTGCACAACGCTAAACAATCTGTTGTATTCGATCATTCCCCTTATCCTTCATCTTAAGGATTCCTATGAATGTCGCTATCTTTTTTGGTTCAGAGCACCGTACTATGCCCGTTGGGCGTTAAGACTTGTTCCCGAAACACCTGGTGTTTGGTCCTACAGATGGCCATCCATCCACGTAGGATTCCACAGAGGAATCTGCGTAAATTGTTATCAGAGATACCAATTTTTTAGGTGATATTTGAGGGAATTATAACTTGTGCAGAAGCCGGTAACCAAGCATAGGTCGCGTCTCCTTAATTCGAGTAGCTTGTGTGCTATGCCAGCAGATTTAAGTCTTTTTGCTTGCCTCTCTCACGCTATGCTTCCAGTGGTAAAGTCACAAAGCACTAGCGTCTAAGGCTATCGGCTTGATTGAAAACTCCACCGAACATGTGATTTGAACCTGCGACCATTGAGTTGTTAATCGAAACCATTTAACTAATCGGCCACTTAGGCGGATAAAATTTATTTATTGTTTTATTCAGCATAGTAATATAAACCCATCTAGGACAATATATACACTACGTAGTAATAAAAATGCAGAGTTTTTAAATCTTATATATAGAAACTGAGAAATAATTCTTAAAATTTACGAGAAAAAAGGAGGAAAACAAGGTTGTAAAAACATTTAATTGCAATATTTGTTCGACAAAATACATAAGATTTTTTTTTAAGAACTTTACGCATTTCTTTAAAAGTTGAAATAATCATCTTTTAAGCTGTACAGTTTGAAATACGAACTACTTTAATAGCTTTGCAACATGCATGACGAAAATGTAATTTTATGTTCTCCTTTATGGTCAACTTTTTCTGCTATTTTTCTTACTTAATTAATTCTTTCGTACTGTATACTGGAGCTTTGGTTGACCTTTTTCTCTCTTTTCCCATTTCTTATATACATTTTTTTAGTAAAATAATCGGTTGCAACAGCTTTTTACCCATAACGAATGTGTTGCGTTCTTTGCGCATGATATAAAAATATTATTAGTAAGTAGTTGGTGACACACTCTGCTTAACAAACGCTAAGAAAATGTGTGATTCGGCAGGAGGTAAAAGGTTGGAAGTAATTTAATATAATGCAAAGTGTTTTCAGCTTTTAAAACAAGAAAAAGGAACATTGTTTTTCAGTAGCATGCGGAAAACAATTTATACACTAAATAAATGTACATTGTAATCCGTGACAGATTTAAAAATAAAACTTATTATTATTATTAAACACTACGATTAAAGGTCAGATGAATACTGGCAATTATAAGATTACTGGCCCTTTCTTTTTAAAGGATAGACTAGAGGATTAGTTCAGTCGCTTTAGTAAATTTAAACATTTTATTTCCTGTGTACGTTCAAGATGTCCATAGGGTTAGACTCCCCGGAAATGAATGCGTTCAATTGATGTGACCGCTTAGGTTAAGAGCACGTTCTCAATCTTTTTGGCGACGGTGCAAAAGTGTACACCAAAGGTAGCTTTATGTGGACGAGTTAAATAGTTGTGCAAGTCCGAACTCGATATTTTTCTGATTCTGCGAACATATTTCATATCTGGTATATTTAAAAGTCGTCAAGCGGATTTTTATTCATTAATTGATTTTACGAACGAGTAGGAAAATGTTAAGATTAATCTTAAATCAAAAAATTATAACTTACGCTAATGTAAAGTTTCAACAGAAACAAAATTCACTTAAGCCCAAATCGCTATGTTATATAAACAAAAAATGAAAGGAAGGAAAAACAAAGGCATATACGCACCTAGCACAGAGGCATACTCGCAGACGATACGGATCGCACTCAGGAGTGCGCCGATTAGCAAACCCTTGCCATTCGAATGAGTAGTCGACGAGGTAAGAATCGTGACTATCAAGGTAGAGTAATTGTAGTGAGTGCTCGGTCGATAAACCGATTGGCCACACCCACTAAACTGGGGCCGCTTCCCTATCTCTTTCCCCTGAGTGATTGGTCATATAATAAAAACAAAAACCATAATAAGCACCCTATGAGGCTCATATGAAGCATTACATGTTAAACGCTAATTTAAATACGACATCGGCAAGGCACTCTTATTAAGGAAGGTTCATTCGTAACTATGTGAAAAGCATGATATAGAATTTAAAGTGTAAATACCACTGAGACTTTTGCAAAAGACCTTGCGTGTCGTGAATATTTGGTAATTATTTATGTTTACTTGGTAGGGTTTAATGCGAACACGTTTCCCCTATAGAATAATGGTTGGCAACATTTGTCAACTATGCGCTGTTGAGCTTCGTTTATGGTAAGCTCAATACATAAATTGAAGCATAGTCTTTGATGCAAGTCAACGAAAGGATAAGGTACTCAATAGTGGATAGTTTTTTGCTTCTAAACAACTCATGAACGGTTTATCCTGTATTAACATTGCATTATTGAATTTTCTAAAATTTGCCTTAAATTTTCGTTAACTAAATGTGTGTCATAGTGTTAGGCTAACTAAGCTTATTAGTTAAACGAAGACTATTTGTTTCAGTTATACTTCACATACACACACAATGTATTTCTACATAAAATACCTTGAAACTTAAATAATGGAAAAATAGGCAGACTTTACATAGAAAACATGGAGAGATAAGTTTTTAAGGTATGCTTACGTGCAGCTGATAACACGAAATGTATTTTATCTAAACCGAAGCTCGAATAGACGTCCTTGCAAGAGTGTTGTACCGTATGTTAGAGCAGCGTTGTCAATACTTTACAACTCGGATAGAAATTTTCCAACAAAAGTTAACAGAGTTAACGCTTACTTGAGTATTGTTTATAAAACGAGCAGAATAGTTTAGAATTTACTTCTGTAATGTAGACATAAACGAACACAAATCACAATAAGAGAATAGCATATTAAGCTGTCCATTAAACAATATTTCCACATGATTACGCTTCAATGATTCAATGCTTTCACTTAGTAGAAATAAGAGAGACAGAGAGGAAGTATTTCTACTGATAAAATATGTTCTTTCTTCTCTTAAATATTCATAATACTTTCATTTGCTAAAAAAACAAAGTTATGAAAATCAGAGGAGAGAATCATATAAAAATTGTTATTGTTCTACTTGTTTATAACTTGTAATCGACATGAGAGATATTTACTGATTGAAAAAAGCAAAATGGAAAGTTCTGCTTTAGTAACACGAGCAACTAAAAGTTAAATTTTGTTCCCTGTACTTAATGTAACTTGGGAAACCCATTTAAAGCTGTTACTGTAGTCTTTTATATATTGAAATTTAGTTGGAATCGTTTTATTGTATTTGCGACATGATCAGAAATGCCTAATTGGAAGATAATCATAAATAGTAAAAATACTATAGTGGGCCTGGACCCAGCACTAAATATCCTACATCGCTCTACAGTTACGCAAGGACTTCTGGGTTGAAAAAATGGTCCGATCCGAATCTTTTTCAACAGCGTTCGCCCTTAGGTTAAAACAGGTCAGTGCATCAGATTTTATCAAAATATATCAGAAATTGTGGGCTGCCGGTTGGAGACAAAAAGGCAACGCGGACAGACGGACAGACAAGCTTAGATTGATTAAGAAAGTGATTCTGAATTGATCGGTATAATAACAGTTAGGTCTGCCTCAAGTCTTTCTGTATATTGCATACATCCATACAAACTTACTATACTCTTGTATCACAAGCGGAGTAGGGTACAAAAAGTGTCCAATTCAATTAATAAAGATAGAAGAAAATAATCTGTAACTGATCGAGTTGAATTTTGTTTCTTTCTGTCTTCTTACCGTTACCATTCTTTCCCCTATGATTATCTTGAATAAAACTATCCCTTAATATGAAACATTACTCTTGTGGTTCAGTTTATGAATTTGGTATAAACATAATAGAAAACTTACAACATTGGTGGTTTTTGAATTTTTGTTTGGCGTAATATTTTTGACCACATCGTGACTCGTTAGGAAAATCCCACATTTGATAAAATAAACTAGGGATTTTCTAGGATTAGGGAAAATTTCTAAGAAATTTCCTCTGCATAAAATTTTGCAAGCAAGGTAGAGGCACCTTATGCAGCCGGCAATACACGAGAGTATTAACAATAACTCGCAGTAAATTCAATATGCGAAAGGATTAACAAAGATGTCAGAATGATATGTCATATTGGTGACTTGTCCTTAAAAGGGTTGAAGAAGGATTGAAACCTTAAAAGTAAAAGTTACTGAAATAATTTCATTGTAATTGGTCATCTAAGAAAGGTTAATAAGTTCTCTCTAGGAAGTGTAAATAAATTCTTTTTAGAATCTAAAAATTAAAAATTATAATTCAGTGGTACGAACTTAATCTCGGGACAATTGGGAAGAAAACGTGAAATTGCAAAACAGCAATTTTCGAAACAATGCAATATTTCACTGACCGTGCACTAATCCATTTCTACTCATTCCTACTCATTCACGTAGATCTCACTTTAGCTCAGTCAAAAAGATCAGCGAAATGAAGGTGACTCAGCTCACGTTTGCCTATGAATATGAATAATACGATTGCAGCAGTAGTAGTACGAATTCATTCAATTGATATATGATGAATATCAACTAATAAATCAAAGAAAAATAGCTTATAATGACAACAACTATTTATCCGTAGGCGATTGTGTAATAGTTGCTTATATAAACAATAATTCACAACATGTCCGTAAATATCAATTGTTTATAATTCAATTATACAGCAGCAATTTTCAACGCAGCTGCAGAGATTTTTTCCGGACCACAAGAAAGCGAGATAAACTTTTAAATTATCCTTTTTGCAGGGCGACCTTTCCAACACCTTTTTAGTTTTCATTACACACATCATTTTATAATATCGTTACTCTCATGGGTATCATTAAAACATTTTTGTTCAAAACGTATCTTTATAACAAGAAGAATGGTGTTTTATACATAATTCGGCCATAAGGTAAGTGACAGCGTAGTAATGAACAACGCTTTTATATCCGTCGCAAAACATACCTATTGAAGACTAGTAGTGTAAGATTTAATAATCAGTTCTTTAACAAAAAAGTGTACTCCGCTAAAAGTAGAGCAAGTCTGCTCATGTGCGTATTCGCATGGCAACAAAGGCGTGATTTTTGGTATTTCAGAACCAAAAAAAAGAAGAATTGTAGTGAAACAATGTAGCATAATTGTTTACTAATGGGCCTTTCTAACGTTTTTTTTGTTTCCAAGTCCTTCCTTATTAAAACTACGTGTGAAACTCGAAATTAACGAAATTTTCTTTTCATCCCGGAGACAAGAACACTCCCTTAGAGAATTCTAAGAGAGGGGAGAGTGTGAGTGGCAAAGAAGTGGTAGTGTGAGTTGGTGGCTAACTATATTAGGTTGATATCTACTGCTTGTACATTAAAATCTAAAAGGAATAAGTTGGATGGCAATCCAGGAATATGGACAATCCGAATGGAAGAATACACACAATAATGACACGCGTAAGGCCGATTCTGATAGACTAAAGCCAAAGTTATGGTGCCCACTCTCCCATAAGTTCCATATGCCTAAGGCTACGACTCTGGAGATGCCTTGGCAGCACCGATAGCGTTGCGAATTCTTCCGTCGAACCAGCGTGTGAGGCCTGGCTACTGAGTGAAGACCTTCGGAGAGTACTCATCGTGGATGAACCTCGATGTGGTGATCCAAATATGGATCATAAATATGACACACGCAATGGCGACAATCTCAATGCATTAAAGACTAAAACAAGGCACAAGTTGTCTACTTACCTATAAATCACAAATGCTTAGGAGGTCGTTTCTAGGGATACCTAAGTAAATATGATAGCATTGCGAATAGCTCGGTTGAACGAGCATGCGAGACCTTAGTGCCTTTTGGAGAGTACTCGTTGTGGCAGTGGTTACCTCAATTGCGGGAGAATGAAACAAGTAAAGATGCAAAGAAGTCTCGCCTTGTTCAAAGGAGCACGTTTGGATCATATCCAAACATTCATAACTAATTCTCCGATCTTGGAGCAGGTTCTCTTACTTGCAGGGTTGTCTGGAAAGCTGGGGCGGCGACTGCGATTGGAGGGAAATTACCCTATAAACCTTTCGATTTCATCTAATAAGCCATCAGGGCAGATGCAGACGCTAATTTTCAAGTGTATGTTTCTTTTAAAAGGTGAGTACTCAAAATTCGTCTGAATGGGAATAAAAATTTTTCTTTTTACTTATTTTATATTTATTTATTTCTTTGAACGATGTCAGGCATATACTCTACGCAGTTTATTTTTATTTGTGTTACCAAATACGCCTTCAACTATCTCTGAGTAAATCCATTGTTCCATTTAATAAAAAACAATATACGATAACGTAAACCAAATGCTGAAAATGAAAGGGTTTTCCTTTACCAAATACTAGTTGGCATGTAAGCGTAAACCAAATGCTGAAAATGAAAGGGTTTTCCTTTACCAAATGCTAGTTGGCATGTAAGATATATTTTCATGTGCAAGCAAAAGTGCAATTTTACAAATAATGAAATGTAATATTTGTGTACAAACATGAAAAATTTACATTATATAGAACAATGGCTGCAATATGGTATCAGAATTACATATAATAAATAAATTAAATCTTTAGTCTTTTTTTTTTTGCTCACTACATTTTACGAATGATTTATGTACATTTTTCTATGTGGTTTTTTCTTGGTATTTCCTGAAAAAGTTATTTAAAATTTTAACTATCGTGTCTTTGTTGCCAAGAGGATAAATCTTAATTTCAAAGTTTATAATCAAAGTTTAACAAATGAAAATTTTTATTTGAAAGATTCCATTCTCTGATGTCGACAGAGAAAATTGAGTTCGTTTTATATAATTAATAAAATCATAAAATTTAAATCTTTCTAAATTTGAACAAGTAAAAAGCCTATATTCGAGCACGGTCTGCTATTAAGTACTTTAAACTACCCCATTGCTGTTCACATATCGACTTTTCAAAATAAGACGTTATGTGGAAAGTAATGGAAAGATTATCCGATCCTAACCATTTACAGTAGCGTTCGTCCTTGGACCAAAAGACGCTAGTACGCCAAATTTCATCGAAGTATCTCATAAATTGGGACCCCGAGAATGAGTACAACAACACACCGCAAACAGACAGATAGACAGACAAGACATGTGTTATACACATCCGCACAAACTATATATACTCTCGATATACTCATGTACCACAAGTGTAGCGTATACAAATAGAAGTAAAGAACATTAATCAAAGAAGATGGAGAGAGAGAAAGAGAGATAGAACAAATAAAGTTTCGTAAACGCTCGTACTCTTCTTTATATTACACTTGACATATCCAGCATTATTGGAGCGCAGTTGTAAACAGATGCTTTCAACTGAGATGAGCCACACTCGTCATCCGTAATCTGTGTAATCTAATTATAGACAAACTAGTCCTACTTACTGCTAACTAATGCTACCTAACCCTACTTAGCCCTTGCACAGCCAGATGGAAAATACGTGAGTTAAAATGAGGCGCGATTTCGAAAAAGTATTTCATATATCGAAAAATGATTACAAGCTAGTTTGAAAAAACGAGCTTTTTATGTAAGATACACACAAAATAAAAAAAAAAAACAATATTTCCATTCATTTCGTTTGCGATCGTGTTCGAATTTAATCTGAAAAGATAAAGAAAAGAAAAGTTGTTTTTTAACATCATCCATTAGCTAGGTTCATAACACAGATAAAAATTATCAAGCTTACAAATAATAAAGCTTTACTATGAAAGTTTTATTGCATAAATTCGTATGCATACATAAATATTATGCGATAGAATCATATACATGAGCCACTTGTGTGTGCTCTTCGTTCTCTCTAAATTACATAAGTTTTGAATAACTTATTATTAATTTATTAAGTTTAAGTGCTTTCAACGCTTTGAGCTACTTGACATGATTCATAGAAGCACGGCGAACATTTAAAATTGCACATAACTTTGTATTATTAGTATGAAAATGTCGCGAAAATTGTTAGAGCAGCTTAATATCATGATTAAATACAAGTGGTTTTCTTCCTCTTTCATGAATTTGTATATATACTTACTCTTTTTGGCACAATAAGTAGTAACTAAAAAAGACAACACTTGAATTCAGAATGAATGCGCAAATGTGTATCTTATTTCCTTATTAATTTTAATGGTTAACTTGCATGAATGTAAAATTATTTTTATACCCGTCACCGAAGGACATGGGGCTTATTCATTTTGTCATCGGCCTGAATCGACAAATATGAAATTTTCATTTTTTGCCAAAAATGTAAGGGGTAACATCGTCACAAATTGAAAATGAAACTGCTAGGTGCAATGGACTCCCTAGGTACAGTGCAATCGCCAGCGGCCACGTCGTTCTCTTGGGTTGCACCTGTAGACCGCAGTTTATAAAATATTGCGATGAAATTTGGTATGCTGACGTGATTTGGTCCAAGGAGCAACTCTGTTGAAAATGATACAGATTGGACTACTTCTTCGACCGCTTCCCACATAACGATTTATATCATACCAACATATCATTAGTCGTATGTATAATTGTAGGGTTGCGCAGAGTGTTTTATGGTGCACCGCGACCCGTTATTGTTTTCTATTTCAATCTTTTTATCAATAATCCACACAGATCTGATTTAGATTCTTTTCTCTCTTGGTCTTTTTTGCAAGACTTAGAACTTCTTCCTTACCACAATTTGAATTGTAGACATAGTAAAACGACTAACGCCATTTCCTAACGGAGCTTTGTGATGGCCCTAACAATTGCCTTCGCCCACTCATTTTTAAAGCATAGACCTGATGAATATCTCAATGTGTCGTTATTATGTATTGTGGATGAGTTATGACTATCCGCCTTATTCTGAGCAGTCTTCTACTTGCTCCATTTTGTAACGCCGTGCTTTTTGTACACGTCCATTTATGATTTTCATAAACTAAGAAGCTAAGTGACTCAGACCTAGACAAGCAAAACACCAGCACTAATTTTACGACCGCTGATCAATAAAAATGCAATGCTTGTGGTACAAGAGTTTGTTAGGTGCGGATGTAAGTAACACCCAGAAGGACTTGAGACAGATCCACCTTTTATTGTGCCGATAAATCACTTTTTAAGTCTAAACTTTTCTGATCGTCCATCCCTTTGTCCTTCTGTCCGTCTTGTTTCTTTTAATCAACCTATAGGTCGCAATTTTTCAGAGATTTTGATGAAAATTGAATCGAAAAAAATTAAATTTTAATTTTTTGCGAACAACGAAAGAGCTTCTGAGACCACATAAAGTAAGTAGAGTCTTGATCACCATTAGATTCTTTCCGCATGTCGATCCGTTTTTCTGCCGATCCGTGTAATTTCTGTGGGAAACATTCTACTGATCGCAAAAATTCAGCTGTCTTCTTCAAATTTCTCCCTCGATTTTGTCCATTACTTATAAGCTGCAACGGACACACATTTCCGTTTTCCATTTCCATGTTTATTTTACGAAAAGAGAAGAAATCGGCCCCTCCATCTAAAATTTAAACTGGACCTTTTATTATTCCAAATGATTTTCTGAATCCATAAAAGCAAGTCCGTCCAGTGTCAGGTTGAACTTTTTAAAATATTTTCTACTTTTGAATCCAAAGATGAAGAATACTCCACATATATTGGCACTCCCCATATACTGGCTAATTTGAAAGAATTCCATTTTTTAATCGACGAAAATTAGAACATAGTGTTTTAGCTTGCAAAATATATGTGAAAAATTTGAATCGGTTGGGACTCGATACCACGTAAGAGCTCTTGTAATAAATCGACCATGATATAAGAGTAAGCTAAATTTGAAAATTGGTCCAGACTAGCCAATTGACATATAATTTTTTTATGGTACTTTTGAAGCGCACAACTTCATTTTTGTGACTACTTGCCATTCAAAGGGCTCTTGAAACGTAAGCATTTATAAGGTCACAACAACTAATTTTGACTAATTTTTGACAGAAATAAGTAAAGAGGAATAAATAATAAGTTCTTGATAAATCAACGCCCGGTTCGCTCAAGGTTTAAAATCCCTCGCGTAGAAGGATCCCTATGAAACTAAGCACCTACTCACCTTCGCCCTCGTAGTATTCCTGCAATCTGCTTCAGGTAATGAGTTTTCGATCAAAAGCAAATGAAAATATCTATTGTTTGATTTATTTTACTTTTTAAATATGTCCAGACGTTTTTTGCTTTGTTTATATCGTTTTCTTCCTGTTCTTTGTAAAATGTGATCCCTTACGTAGAATAAATGAACACGAGTGGGAGTTATCGCTAGTGACAGTAGTAATATTTTCTAATTTTCTACAAACACAGTCAGTATAACTGCCATTCAAGCATTTTTACACTCGTTTTAAACAGACATCAAATGTAAAGAAAATAGAAAAGGGTTAGAAAACAAATTAAGTTATGATTATAACTTCAAGATATTTAATATATTCAAGTACTGCGTATACCGTTTGTTCCCAAGAATTTTCTTTTCGTATGACTAAACTTTGCTAATTTCATTTTTTTGCTAAAAATTTTTCTGGTCGAAGAGTATAGGGCAAGCATTTCATAATAATTAAACGATTGTTTATGTTAAACACGTGTCGTCGCTTCAACTTGTCAAATTGCGTTGTTTTAAATGATATTAAGAGGCATTTTGGGGGAATTCTTACTACAAAAGGAATTTATTAAGTATTTCTGTATCCAGTATTGAGGGGGACAGTGCAGAATTTTTTTAATTAAATTTGTAATAAACGCATCGTAGACCTTAACAGGCAAGAATATGGCATGGATTAATTCTCTCAACTCGTTTACCGAAATCCGTTGTTTTCACGAACGAAAAAATTGAAACGGGGAGATCAAATTTTCTTGGTGGTGTGTGATTACAGAAAAAATCGAGCAAAGCTTTTACGATATCTTTCGGTATCATGTAAGTTTTAACATCCAAAAAGTATCGTCCAAAGTTTTATATCAACTTAGCGACCGCACGAAAACTTAGCATAAAGTTCACACTAAACATAAACCTAATGACATACTTCGCACCGTGTTAGATATCTATAGGGCATAAGAATTAATATGAGCCAATGCAAGCCGCAAGGTGTCATATTTTTGCAACAAATCATACCAAAGAGTGACTCTCAGTCACTTATGGGATTAATTGAAATAATTATAACGTTAATGCTATTAACTTTGCGCAGATGTATGCAACTCCCAGAAGGACTTGTGAGAATCACTTTCTGATTCAATTTAAGCTTGTCTATTTGTCTTGTTTTTTGGGTTCCAACTACGGGTCCGAATATTTTAAATATTTTGATGAAATTCGGTACACCGACAAGCTTTAGTCCAAGAACGATTGCTATCGATCGAACCACTTTTTCCACCATTTCCCATACATCGTCTTAAGTTGAAAAGTCGTTATGTGAATAACTGTAAGATGATGTAGGGTATTTAATGGCGGACCGTTATTTTCTTTCACGTTTTATATAAAAGCAAGGAAAAACACTGTAGTTGGTCCCTGCCCAGGAAATGGTCAACACGTCAGTATAGCAAATTTTATCCAAACATCTCAAAAACTACGAGCCGTAGATTGCACACAAGAATACAACAGGGCAGATGGACAGACAAAAAGACGGTTCCTTAACGCGCCTTTGTCTTAAATTTTGTTCTTGATTGGGTCCTCCCTGTCCCAAAACACGAGATTGCTTGCTAACTATATGATAGTAATAATTGAAATGAAATAATTGAAAAATGTAGGATCAATGTTAAATATGTCTCAAACGCGATCCTGATTGGAGATGGATATCTACGATGCGGTACAAATGTTCATAGCTTTTTAGGTTTTTTCATTTTCGCAATAAATTTGCAAAAAATTAAATTGAATTAATGACTGAACTTCAATTAAGTGACAAAATTGAAAAAGAAGAGAAAATTCAAAAAGAAGAAAAGAAAAAAGTAAAGTAAATCTTCCAAATACTATCATTACAAATAGTTTAGACTTGTATCAGTTTTCTTTTCCTAAAAGATTTTATAAGCAAAAGAATTTTTGTCTTGCGAGTTAGAGCCTACAAGTGATGTTAAGTTTAATACAAATATATACGTAAATACCTAAAATGTGCGTAAACTCAATTTTCTGTTCTTCTTTCCTTTTCGTCTACCTCCCAACATTCCTTATCACAACAAGTTTCAATTTATCAACTTTCATGGACAATGATAGTAACTCAATAGCAATTTCTCTTACGTTACAGTCCATAAGGGTAAAATTGTATAAATGTGTTTGTGACTTACGTTTCCGATAAAAATCTTCAATAACTTCATACTACCAACTTTCAACATGAGTTTTGTACACATTGTTAAATATCTTTAATTCTAATCGAAAAAAAGGTTTTTTTCATTACTTTGCTTTGTTAACAAACTCATAGACGTAATGTTTTTTATTTCGTTTCTTATATGTTACCTAAAGTCGTTCGGAAGCAAACAACAACAACAACAACACGATACATACAAACTCTGATTAATTTAAGATTTTTAATCAAAATCACTCTTCCTTGCTGCTCTAAGAAAGAGTTGTAAAAATTAACACACAAAACTAAAATGTGTTATGAAAATGCGTTTATGATCCAGAGCAGAAGCAGAAGAAAACTCACCCCTTAATCTTGCTTAAGGAATTTCCAAAGATTTAAATCATGTCGCAATCTTTAAAAAATGTTATTCAATCTTATTTTTCGTATGACTCGTGGTATGTGTCCTATATGTACAACAGGGCGGCGAGGCGGAAAGAAGTGGGGAAAGAGAAAGAAATAGGGAGTAGATACTTTGATATACATACACTAAAGAGAAGGCAAACTTTAAAAAGTGGCGTGAGTATTCACTTACTTGATATAGGCGGCATACAGTACGTATATCATACATAAAATGTTATCGGAACTGCAGTAAATTTTCATCCCTCAAACCACTTGTGGTAAAGGGTATAATTTTTTGGACATCACCGCATACAAGGATTTCAAAGAAATAATAAACCCTTACATGCCATAAATGTCTTATTTTGAATATTTCATGATGAAAATTGGTGCATTTAGCAATGTAGCATAAAAATTAATTTCAGGGAATTTGGATCATGTAGACCTACTCTGAGAGTTGGGTTCTTTTCTGCCTTTTTGCTAACAGAGGATTTTTCTGTAAAACATCCCAAATATTGTTTCGTCTCTATAATTTATAATATAGAGACACCTCGTTCTATGCCATCTTAAATCAAATTTTCAAGTCGCTCATTTGAACTAAAAGCCTTTCTTTTCCACCTTTATCATTCTTACAAAACATATAGGCTTCCATGATCAATAGATATGTTTAACGATTTATGATTTAATAATAATATAATAAATATATTATTGATTTTAGTTTTAGAAAATGTGATAAACATATTAACGCTGTCAAATAATTGACTGACTTGGTCAAGTGACCAATTATATTGTTCCAACATATCTCAATGTGTAATTATCTACAAATTAAGTATAAGTTCAACAATCTATTTTGATTGATTAGCCCCTCAGGCGTATTACTTTCTTGAGTTTCGTTAAAATATGTTCACAAAATAAATAAACAAAATAAAGAAACAAAAATTTGTTCTAGAACAGAAGAGCTACTTTTTAGTAAATATTTGATTAATGGGAAAATTTTGTTCCCCTTATGGTGCGTCATTAAAGTGATAACTCTTTGATCTTCCTTTGCGTACGTATATTTAAAAATCCTACAAATATGTGTTACAACACAACCAGCTACGCTTTGTGGCAAAACAAAGTAAACAATGTAAACAAACAAACGAGAAAAGCATTCAGCAGACTAATCTTTTGTAGCTGTTATTACCGCTAATGTTTATAAAATAAATTTAACAAATAACTAAAAAAGAGAAATTTTCAACAATATTTTTATACCCACCACCGAAATACAGAATTATATTAAATTTTCCTTTTCGTTTGAAAGGCAAAGAAAATTTACAAAGTGTTGCCATAAGCTATCCAGGTCCTAGAAAAATTGATTTAACCTTGTCCATGAGCGTCTGTGTGTGTCTGTCCTCAAGTCGGGTGTTGAAAGGCTCATTGGCGAAAAAAAAATCTACAATTGTCAGTCAAATTTTAAAGTCAGTGTAATACGCCGACAACCGTTCCCACGCGGGACATAAAAATGAGATCTGCGACTCATAGAAGCTATTAGTTTGAAAAAAAATTATTATAATTTATAAAAATATAACGGTATACCGAAATCTTGGTGCAACCATTAATAACCCGTCCGATAAACTAATATTTCTGCCATTATTAAAAGGCCCTACTTGAAGACACTTTTTGCGAAGTTTTCAATCCTCCAATTAGGTCTCAGTTGGTTTTCACATCTGTAGAAATAGAAAACAACCTCACAATTGAATCAAACCTGATAAATAAATATTTTAGATTTGGAATTTGCATAATTTTCGACAAGGATTTTCGTCTTCTTTTGTGATTTTTTAATTGATTGCTCATTTAGCAATTCATTCATGCATTTCGCCAATAAACATTCATGCATCGCCAATTTGAATGGCGATAGGCATCAGGTCACGTTCGATTCTTATTTGGTAAAAAGGTAATAAATTGCATTTAAATGCGACGATTTACTTATTTTGATTCCAGTCGCTTGCTTTATTTTTGCACGTTTTCAAGGCTTTAAACGTATTATATAATTAATTATTAAATACTTCAGACTTTACTTAAACAATTTTTCATCTAAAAAAAAAAGAAAAAGAAACTTTTTTTTTTCATTTTAAAGCAAAGAGTTTGAAAGTGAAAAAAAAGTAAAGTGAGATCTTAATGGCATTTATATTCCATTCCTTCTTTCTGTGTTGACGTTAATTACTTTAGTTGAGTGTTTGATGTCTTCTAAATAACTCTGAAATCTTTTCCTTAATGTTTTGCATGATTTATGATTGACTTTTAAAACTTGAAAAACTTCTGACTTAATATATCTATAATTAATTATGTAATGGGTTACGTAAGAGGCTTAACGTACGGATTCAATATACTAACATGCTTAATACCACAATATGCTTGAATGCACTTAATAGCGATATATAACTTTAGTAAAATTTTGCATTTCCATTTTTCAAACAACTTAACTAAAATTCGTGCAATGATTTTCTAGGAATTTTCCCGTCGTTTTAAGTATTTACCAAAGAGTTATACGAGTGAGATCTGTAAACATACTAAGGAGCCATAAATGGGATCTATACGCCCACCCTAAAATGCTTCTCTATCTGATATATGTATATTTAAAAAAGTGCGCTATTTTACTAAATATCTTCGAAGATTGGAATGTATGGATCTCGATTTTTCTCACTTATCTGCGGAAAAGGGGATTTTGAATGCATAGATCACCTTTTCCGAAGTGAAAGTTTGCTGTTTATTGAGTTCTTTTTTTTCAGTTGCAAGAATGAAAAGATATCAAGTAGAAGTGTTCAAAGATTGAATTATATAATCTCTTTAATCCTGTGCGTGCAACTCAGGACATCTGATGGCGTAAAAGAGTAAAAACTAATAAGTTAAACAAGTAGGAAAGTTATGTTCGGTCTTGAGCGAATCTTTGATACCCATCACCGCGATCCTGAAAAAAAGGAGAGAACTAAATTTTCACACTCTATAAAATTGGGTGGGTGCGGTTGATTTTTCCTATTTTTAACATAAAAGTGTGTTGTACAAACAAAGACGTTCACAGTTTTTGTTATACAGGCAATGTAAGGATGTTCTTTCAAAAGTTTGGGTCATTTGGAAGTTTGTAGGCGCATTATTTAAAAGTTTTGAATGATACACTATAAAACTATGTAGGCCTGGCCGATTTTTCCATTTTCATAGAAGTAGTGTACCATCTGCTGTAGTTTAAGAATAATAAGCGAAAAATAAATTTTTTATTCCTTCTGAAGGACAAAGATGTCCTCAGTTTATGTAGTACTGTGGGCGTGTCCCCTCATCCTTCGGTAATGGGTATAAAAATTCTATTCGGCTGTGATGGAGTCCCTTATGTCCACCAACTTCATTTTAGAAGAAAAGAAGACTGAAAATATTAAATTTTTGTACTGTAATGTAGGGCATATAGTATTTCGATATTTTTTGCAAATATATATACATTTTATATATATATTTTTAGTATATGTGTTGCTAAATTTGAAGCCGATAGCTCAATTTTTGCGGCCAGAAAAGTGCCCACCATACACATTGCACAGGCGGACATAGGCACTGTAGGGCATACGTCTTTTTTGAAATACATTATTTTTTGAGATCTTGGAAAGTAATATAAAATGAAACACTAAAATTTATGCAACCTTTACAATTTTTACTTACTATGTAAAGTCAAGATCAATACATGCCAGATAGTGTGTTGTTCTTTTTATGTTGAACAAACACTTTGAAGAAACAAAGCCGTTCCTTATTTCTCTCGCCCGATTTGTTTCTGACAACCGCTCTCTTTGAGTGCTTGATCATATTTAAAAAAGAAAAATTTTTCGCTAATCACTGTTCTTTAGTTGTCGAAGCCGATTCATACGACGTGGCCATTCTTCAAGAAATAAAAGTCGAAGTACTTTAAACACGAGGGAAATTATTGGATATGAGTTTTGTTAACAGAGCAGAGCTCCCTTTTTTGCGCCTTATGAGCACGAAATCTGTCATAGGTGGCGATATTATGATCGGGGCATCTTATTCGCCCAACAGTCTCCTTTAATCAACATCCAATTATGCGCCTAAATTTTCACGAAACTCTGAATAAATGTTAGACACACCAACGCCTTAGCTATTATCCAACTTTCTTAAATAGATTTTGCATAGCACCGATAATTGCTGGTAGAGTAATTACCTTAGGATCATCTTTTTCCCGTATTCAAATAGTTATCGTAAGTCGAAATAAATAAGAAATCAATTTCTAAAACTAATAAAACCAAATACAGATTAGTGAGGCTTTCCTTGCCGACAAAGCTGGCGATTTGTGAAAAGATTTACAACGATTCGTAGGATATTTTACAGATAAAAAGGGGTTATCATGAATAGGTCCATATGAAATTCGGTTGTGAAAAGGTACATAAAGGGGACATTCCGCCGAGTCAAAAATGTTGAATTCTAATATTGACAACACCAGAAGAAGCAGTTCTTGTAAATAATTTGTAACGAGATTTGCTATGAATTGGGAAAAAAGCCTACACTCTCAAAAATCTGAAAAAGAGTTGGACACATATGTCAGATCGTAAAGAGCGTTTTACTTTATAATGTGAATAAATTAGTAGTTATTCTGTTCTTCAAAAGTACGCATAAAAGTTGAGAATGTTGCAAAATCAAACTTCAGAATACTAAAACCTAAACGCACTTTATGGATTTTTTATGGAAACTGGCCAAGTAATTAGGATTTAGTAGACTTTTGTTGGCTGTTTTTCATATCTGAGATGAGTTATCTTGCATTTGCGTTTCCGTATTGTACGAAATATTTTGAAGTCATCATAATTTCTAGTTAAGAAGATATGATGATATAAAACACTTTGTTGTTTACGAAATTATTAATGAATTTTCAAATTTTTCACTTTTCTTACACTATTCTCCTCATAGGCCAAATATCTGTAAAAATTCTTTAGAAAATGTTCAAAGGCTTCTTTCTATGATGCCGCACTTTTTGTCCATTCTTATGCGTTCTATAGGCAACTTATAGAAGACAGTAACAACAACTCAAAGAAAGTTAATTACAGTTCGGCGTGTTGGGTAACTTTATTAGCACTACAGTAAACGAACCAAACTTCAAATAAAACAGTTGGAGATCAACAATAAATGAACTTAAATAGAAACACAAGTGAGTCAATGCAAATATCATTAAATAAAGTTTAAGTCATGCAGGCATATGCAGGAGTTACGTAAAATTCACAATGTTGCTCTAAGAATGTTCCTTGACTTTGTACCTTTTCAACGCGAAAAACGTCCAAGTCAAATTTTAAAAGAAAATTTATTTAAAAAGCTTTTTTTCTGTTATTATGTGAAATAGTTTGTAAAAATTGAATTCAAATTTATTGAAATCAATTTGGAAAAACTGAATCAATATTTTAGACTAATCACAGCGTGACCGTTGGAAGGGCTGATTGCTATGAAACCTTGAAAATGATAGAAAGCGGTCAACAGACGAAAAGAGGAGAACAGCCTGCGAAAGAGATCGTGACATAAGACGGACAAAGTTGCATAAATGATGGCAAAATCAGGATGAATTCCACGTAAGGGAACACTTTCTATTTGTTCGCATCAAAAGGAATTCGATCATCGCGAGGTCTTTCAATTTGGCCGGACGATGGATTCGACTTTCGTCTGTCAATGACAAATGCGGTTAAAACGCGCAAATCAGGTAAAGTATCCACCATGGGCGTCGTACTCCTCCATAGCACAGCCAAGCCATAAGCATCCTCAACGACTCAATAGCATATGATGATGATGATGTGCACCGAGCATTATCGCGCTATACGTTTTCTCCTGCAAACAAATTTTCTACACACGTCAGTAAGTGATATTAAAAAGTTAATGAAAAATGGCTGAATTGTCTGTTCTGCGGTTCTGTATATGTTCAATCAGACTTGTATTATTTTTATTATCATCGGTAATTATGCTACCTGCAGTGTTCGACATAAATATTATTACAAGACTTTCAAAACAGTAATTTGTAGCAAGAGCTCACTTGGCCACCTTAAAGTCACAATACATTGAGTATCTAACCTTAGCGCCATGATTTTCAAGATAATGATAAAATTCATATAAAATTTTTATATTTGTGATGAAAAAGAATCATATAAAGGATTTTGCTTCTTTGTGTTTAAAGACTTTGTTTACGCTTTTCCATAATATTTTTATAAAGAATTCATCAAAGATTCGACATCAAGATTCACAAACAACTCGTCAAACGGTTTGTAGCCTTTGCGGAATACTTGAAAATGTTCAGTTTGGCATTATCAGATCTTGCGAGAAATTCAATATCTTAGATCAGCATGTTTTCAATATACTGTTTAATTAAAAGTGAATGGATATATGTCGAAATATGCAAGCGACATATATAAGTGTATTTTTGATATTTAAAGCAGACAAGCGCATGGTGTAGTATGGTCCCAAGTGAGACTACTTCACTGTTGCTATAGTTAATTTTTCCCCATATTTATCTGAATCGAAGATTGAATGGCAATGCTCCGGTGCTTAGTGCATGCACTAATAATTTTAATGCCATACGTTGCAGCGTTCGCTTCGCATTCGAGAATACGAGATTTCGAGAATATGCAGACTTGTCGTTCATTCTTTTAAACTTAAAAATACTTATCTAAGATCCCTTAAGTTGTATATTTATATATAGTCATTCTTCCGTCCGTCGATCGCCCTCTGTCACAAAGCTTGCATCCTATGGCAGATGTGGATCTGTAGTTTCGTACATACGTCAACGAAAAGCAATTAAGCCTTCAACGAAAAATGTGACATGAGCGGCCTACAAATCGCCCGTAAAGTACCAAAAAATATAATTTCAAAGCTATGAGAGTTTTTTGCCGAAGTGTAGGCGTAAACATTTCCACAAGGTTCATCTTTACTAAAAGGTTGATATAACAATGGTTCCGGTGGACAATTCGCACAGCCGCTTTTGAAGAAAATGGTTAGAAAGTTTAAGGTAGTGGGTTAAAGTAGTAGATACCAATGGTTCGCCTTAGATCAAATATAACTTTCTTAGTTGCTATACCTCTTAGCATAAGCTTTGCTTTTAAGTTTGACTCAAAGTGTTGTTCTTATTCCTGATACCATTTTATTACATAATATTTTCCGCAAGTCGCGATCTAACATAAATAATGATGATGCACAGTCGCATTGGTGGGCCCGCGCTATCCGCGATTGGCTGTACCTATGTGTACACAGCGAGAAAGTTCAATTTGACAGTCTTCTACATAGTCACCATCAAAAGTGATTACAAAATACATTGCAAGATAAGTGATTCACTTATCGCGATCGTGAGCGTTAACCGAGCGACATCAATTTTACAATAGCAACTCAATGCTCGTATGTTCAAATCGCAAGTTCGGTCGAGTTCTTTAATAAAACCGAAAGCCTTAGATGTTAGTGCTTTAAGACTTTAGCCTTAGAATTTATTCTCTGGCTAAATTTATAATAATAATGTTAATAGTTTGCTTGAGTATAGTGGGTCTTTACGTGCGGTGACCTATGATCTGTATTTCAGGTAATATCTCAACTGCGGCAAAATTAAATCGAAATAACTACTGCTTATATATAATAAATAAAAATTAAAACAGTAAATAAAAGCTAACACAATAAAAATGTAAAGCAAAAATACATAAAATAATAAAAAGTACTCCAAATATTTTTACAAATTGGTAGCTTGCAAAGATAATTATTAGTTTCCTTATGTGCTCTGATTACGTTCTTCCGTTTGACTGTAATTTGTTTTTTTTTTATTGTTAGAAAAAATAAATTTCCGTTGCAAAGATTTACAAGGAAACGCACAATCTGCCCTTTAAACCTCATTCTTGTCGATAAAACTTACATGTGACTTAGGGGTCTTCACAAATATGAGGTTGATTATGCCTTAGTTCATTAATCCTTTGAAAACATTAATATATATGAAGGATGTAGAGGTAAGAATTGTTGACAGGATGTCTTAAGGAAATTATAACAACATACTATTAGATGAAGAAATAAAATAATTTTACAATTTCAGTTATCAATTATAAAAACTTATCCCGTTTTCAAGTCTCTTTTAAAAAATATTCAACAAAATTTAGGGGTTGATAAAGAATATGGGGAAGGAAAAAACAAAATTGAAAGCGTCTAAATTTCCTTATTAATTATTTTTATTTCTTACGAATAATTGAAACTTTTTAACCTGTTGCCAGAAAAAAAAAATGTAATCCCTTGCAAAAACGAGGTTGACTATACCAAACAAAAAAGAAAAAAACAAAATTGTAGTTCGCATTTATTTTTTGAGGGTGTTATAAGCTCTTAAATTCCTTTTTAAATTTTTTTTTTAATTTACACTTATTCTCTTCGGGTCTCGATAGCCAAAAAAAAAGTTATTTCTATGCAACTCAGCTGTTGAAAAATGCCACGAACTTTTTTCTTTTCATGTTATATTGCCAATATGCGTGAAAGGCAAGTAGGTTCGAATCGCACTCATCAAATCAGTTTTCACTGGTTAGAATCCCAAGTGCGATAGAGATTAGTTTAGTCGCAGCATAACTATGCTCAATCAGTAAAGCCATAACACTTACCGATTGAACACAAACGGCGCACAGGCTGGGGTCACATATTCACCTACCTCTTTGTCTCTCATGACTCCTTTGCGACCGTCATCGGGTTTCCACGAACGGGGCAAACAACCCTTGAGTGGTGGGGTTATAAAAGAAAAATATTTCCAATCGATCGTCATAACACTTATGACCGACGTGCCCCTAAGTAACAACATATATTTTGTAATATTTACGTATTGACATTTGAAATCAGGGGTGTTAGAGACTTGTTGCAAAATAAGCTTAACTTCTTTGTTTATTTCAAGTAAACAACTGTCAACGAGAGCCATCAACTAGTTGTTGTTTATTTACAAGGAAAGGGAACTTCGTACGAAACTTTGATTGCGTATGTAGGCAAACGACAGGGTGTTTTTCTTAAGTATAGGCAAAGAATATTTAGAAAATAAATGAAATCCAAGTGTAAAACAACTACAAAGGTAAACAGCTGCATAAATACATTGGACTTCTCGGAATAGATAAGCGTAAATGATTAAAATGCGAAGATTTTAGTACAAAATATCTTTTTTTCTACATGTCGCAATCTCTTCTGTCAAACATTTTGAAGCAGTTAAGAAGGCCTTTATATATAATATATACTTTTAGCATGATTTACTTTACACCGGATAATCAAATTTTCAGAAAAATATTTATGAGGAAAGGTTTCATTCTCTTCTTCAGTGCGTATGCGTTGAAAATAAGCAGGTAAAGCGGCGTAGTGGGTCACGACCCGGCATTAAGCATCCTACATGTCCCTACAGATATTCATGCAATCGATTTCAAAATGGGGCGTGGTATGGAACGTCATCGAAAAAGTAGTCCCATTCGAACCATTTTGAATAGCGTTAATCCTTGCCCCAAAACAATTCCCTGTAGAAAAATTCATCAGTTGCAAAAAATGCCACCGCTTTAGGTTGAACATAGAAAACAAAGGGGACAGACGCACAGATAAGCTTAAATGGATTCAAAAAGTGGTACAGAAAGCTATTCCGGGTGTATTTCAAGACCTTCTGGTCACTGCGTATATCCGCACAAACTTAATATGCCTTTGGCCCACAAGTGGTGTAGGGTGCAATAAAGAACAGACAAAACATCTCGAACTGTACTTTTTACAAGCGAAATTTCAGTGCTATAGCATACCATACTTTGTACCATAAGTTATGTAGAGCATAAAAAGCTACTTGTGTGAAAACTACCGTTAAACGCAAGCCGTATAGTAAACCGCAAACAAAATTCACAAATAACCGTCTGTTTTTATAATTTACTCACACTCAGTAGTATTGCTGTCCTCTTATGCTTTCAACAGTGTTTGCCCGTACTTTTAAACTCTTCTGGCGATCTGGTTCTGGACATGTTTTCTAATATGGCCGGAGCAAATCCTCGGCAACTGGTAATAAAATATGAAATTCTTTGGTCTTTGTAAGTACATCGCAAAAGAAATTTCGATGGTTAAGAGCTCTATGAGGCCATAATCCAAAATAATAGAAAAAAAAAAATTATGATAATCATGGCAACTATCGCCGATCGCATTGAAACGGTTCATTTAATTCTCAAATTTAATCCGAACAAGGAGAAGAGAATCAATTTGTACACCGAGTTTGGTAAAAGTCTATGGCAGAATAATGAGGGCTTGTTGGAACTGTTTACAACAGCCATAAGTCTACAGAACAGAAAAATTTACGGGAAATTTAAAAAAAAATTACTAAAATCGTTGAAAGAAGCATATGGCTATGATAGCCCTAGTTTTTTTTTTAGTTTACCGAATGATATTATCTCAATCAACTGCAGGTGACGGAATTAGACGAATGTTGATATATAATTGTTACTGTTTCACAACATTCGGCTAATCCTTAAGGGCCGCGATAATAAAAATACAAAGAAACCGTTACAATGAAATTGGCAATTGCATATCAAAAAGGTGACTGATGACTGAGTGAAGTCTTGGCATACGCATACGTGTACTGCCTAATATACAGCCACTTTTCCAGGCATTCGTATCAATCTGACAGATTGTTATCAGTTAATGTTACCATAATATACACCATGTAGGGTGCGTAAAAGGTGATAAGACAACAGCTAAACGTTGAAAGTGTACGGTATACAATTCAATAACCTACGGTAGAGATGTATTTAGCCATAGTAATATCGAGTGCTCAGTCTATGAAGGCACACACTCACTAGGCTGCGGTCACCACCTCGCTTCTTTTTGACTGTCACCCTGTTATACGAATAGGGGACATCGTCTAAGTGATTGGTCATATTACCAAAAAAAGAAACAAAACCACACTAGGAGCCACATAACGTAGCCTACACTTGACCAAACCGTAGCCAAACATTTTCAAACAAAATTTATTATATTAAAATTAATTATTTATTTGAACCCCAAGTGGTTTATATATATACTAAAATTTTGGAGAAAAAAAATAAAAGTGTCATAGCATACGTGTAAGTATCGTTGAGAATTTTTGTGCAGTTTTCTTAAAGACAAGGGGTGACAAAAGACACCAAACTTGGTACCCTCCGTTTGTCGTATACAATGTGTATGCCGATAAGAATCGTTATGAAAATAATGTCGGCTGTGAAGAGTTTACTCTATAAACAGTAATAATAAATATACAAATTGCCTGCAATGCTATAAAAGGCATACCGGATACAAAAACTTAAGTGGACACAACTCAACTTGCGAGGAGAGAAACAATGCAAAAGAAATGACAAGAGACTATTGCAGTTATCATTAAGAACATGAATTTACAAACAAAAGTTTAAATAATTGTGTATAAAGAAGGTTTTTGTTTTCTCTTTTCTTTTTTCTTTTTTCTTTTTTTTTTTTTTTTTTGCTTTTTCAACGCATAGGACGTCATTGTATGTTGTCGACTCCAAGTGCTGTCGTCGCGTACTGGGTCTTTTGTGTCATGTCTCATACTTGCTTTGTTTTCTCTACATGTGTTTCCTACATGCAACCTATGTATGTTTACATATATCTTTTCTTGCTGTATACACTGTGCGCGGAAAATAACGTAGAAGTGTACTAATAAGTGTTTTCCTTCAGTCGTTTAAAAGTGTTTTCTCAAGTTGATCAGTTAGATGTACAATATGAAGCAAAGAAAGACAAATTGTTCTCTTCTTGACGCTGTTGTTGTGAAGAGCGGAAGACAAGCGTCTTTTTAAGTGAATTCATTAGTTTTCTTAAATATTGAAAGACTCGTGTGTGCTGTCATTCATTTGAATTGCCTTTCGTTCGTCAAAAGCAAGGCAATGCAATGCAATCGTAACACAATTACAGATTAAGATATGTTTTTGTTAGCTAAAGAATAAATAAAGTCACTTGGAGCACAATTGTCTTGCTTGCCTTGTGTCCAGTGACACAAAGATTAAAGTAAACAAAAAAAAAAAGGAAACGAAAAAAACGAAAACGTTAAAAAAGTTGTTTGCTCAATATTCAGATACTTAAGTTTAATGAAAGATGACGAAGAATTCGATATGAAAAATGTTTAGTTTAACGTTAATGATTTTTCAAAATGTATGTTGAAGTTAATCTTATCTTATATTCTAATATAAAATCGACGCTTTTTGTTCTTCTTATAAAGGAGGGGAAATAACTAAATTTATGCTAAGTCAGCAACACATGCATAGGGAACTACCAATTTAGAAGTTCGTTGTTTCACCTTAGAGGTCACTTGTCGACTTGTCATGATGGATTATTCTTCTGCCTAGCATTTCCTATTTACTTATTATTGGGGACTTTTGCCTAATAAATACAAGGCCTACTAGCGTGTTCTACAATTTCCCAAAAGCAATTTTGTAAGTACGTTTTAAAATCGTCGATTGGCATGCTGTTTTCTTAGAGTGATTCCATATCATTCACACTTGGTCGTCGCTGTGGCGAGGGCTCATTCATATAGGCACAACATTTACTTCTTTCGCACATCCACCAGGCTGCACCGACTGTACATATTCTTCTCTTGCCCCACCTCTTGGTGACCATAATGGAGTTACACGTTTAGCGGATATTTTCAGAGTGATTCATTGGTCATATTAAAAAGAAAAACATATCATTCATAATTCAGTTGTGTATACCTCAATGACAGACAAAAACACTTCCTGAAAACATCTGTTAGTGTATTTGAAAACAGTATTCGTTTAACACGGGCATCCTTGACGGAGCGTTTGGCTAAAAGCCCGAAACTTCAAGGAAAATGGGTTTTCCAGGTTATAAACTTTCTTCCACACACTCTAAATAGTTTGAAGCTAACAAAAAAAAAAAAAAAAATTCACTCTGAAGAATTTAAAATGGTTTCCCTTCTTAAAAATTTTCGGCTCTAGTGATCTTTAAATTTATCGATTCGTGTGTGTTGTTATTATTTGCTGGCGGCTCAGCATTGCATTTTGCACAGACTGTATTCAATTCATATCTCTATAATAAAATTGTTTAAATTCATTTTTATCAAAAATCGTTGACAGTTTTCGCACAAAGGTTCGCACAGCTATTTTATGTCATGTTATTAGCTCAAGTAAATTTATTAACCTAATGAAGATTATATAAAAACAAGTGAAATTTTGTGGTGGATGGCTTACCGTTAAAGACCCTACACGCTCATTACAATTATCCATATAAGCACTTTTCAAAATGCATTGTTATATACCAAGTAGTCGAGAAAGTTATTTGGGCCAGAACGGAAATCTTTGTATGCATGTGTGCGGAAGGAACTGGAAGCGCACCCTTAGTTGATGGTAATTTTTTTGTCTAAAATACGATCTTTTTGTTGAAAATATAGTTACGAGTTGATCGTGCTAAGTATCTCGCGCCACTAGCTCCTACTTTATCATACTCTTTAAGTCACGCGAGCTTGAGTCCACCAAAATATTATAAAACATTTGAAGATTGTGTCTTCGCTAAAAGTCATACCTACGCACCTCTTTTTTGTCTTCTCTCCATCTCTCTATAAGTTATAAATTAACAATTAAAAGTACTATAGTGGGGCATGGTCCACCATTAAATACACTACATCACAACGCTTAATGCAGTTATTCATGCAACGACTATTCAAATCAAGTCTTACATGGAGAGTAGTCAAAAAAGTGGTGCAATCCGAAGCATTATCAATAACATTTCTCCTAGGATCAAAGCACGTCAGCGTATCAAATTTCATCGAAAGATCTTAAAAATTGCGACGAACAGACACGCAAAAATCTATTCAGAAAATGATTCTGAATCGAACGGCACAACAAAAGGCGGGTTTATCAGGATGTTGCATACATCCGCTCAAACTTAACATAACCTTGTAGAGTATAGAATTTTCATTGATTTTTTTAATTTTGCAAAAAATTCATTCTGTAGATCGAATGCTTTTAGATTCAATTAAAAACCCCAAATCCTATCTGTTTCTCATATCGAGTTTAAAGTCGAATTATTACGTATCCTAACCTGCAAAGCAACTTAAGCAGGAAAAAGTATCTATTAATAAGCTTACATAATATATAAAAATTTTACAAATTTTATGAAGTTGCAATAAATGTAACAGCTTTGGCATTTTAAGTGTTCGTTTAATACTTGACTGCAAGATAAATGAAATTTGAAATGAATAAATAAAAATTATCATTTGACAAACTGTGCTAGTTTTTTTTAATTCAGAAATGCATAAAAACACGTATCATATATGTGTGCATACATAATCATACATAACTTATGTATACGTGTATACGCCCACTTGACTTGCAATTAGTGCAGTACGAAAAGTGTAGTCAATGAATGCATGGTTTAATGGGATAACTTTTGAATTAAAGTAAATGTAAACGAGATGGTGGTGGGATATGAGCTCAAGAAAACAAATTGTTTGCAATAACTTGAAAAGTTTTTCAAGGAAAGCAATTTGATTTGTTTATGTACATTTATGGCGCCTGTAGTTGATGCAGACTTCAAGATGATTTAATCTTACTTTGTCAGAAGAATTCGCATTAAAAACATTTTATTTATTTACTGTTTGCTTTTTAATACGTCTTTTGCGCTTAAAGAAGCTTGCATAAGATGGATGAGATTGTATGTCAATCTATTCAGAAATTTTTCATTCATTTTCTATGACATTCATTGAAATGACTTAAATGACCTCAATACCTTAATATAGAGAATCCTACCGCATTTCAGTGCTCAAAACATTAAAGACTTTTTATTAAAAACGCCTTAAACGCTTCAAAAGCAAGAGCCTTTAAGGGTTAATGACTACTACCATGGTTTAATTTTCATATTTAAGGCAACTCAACTAAAGGATAAGGAGACTCAACCTAATCGTGTTAAGGACTTGATGAAGCAACAAATGTAAATCACTTCAAAGTTTACATGAAATATTTGAAAAACTCATCAGAACTGTCTTATCTGTTTAAATATCTCTTTAAGTGATTAACATTAAATATAAAAAAATTTAAAGAAAAAGAGTGAAAATTAAAATATACTTAAGGGTTTTGTCTAATATTGAATAAGTAGCTGGCACATAAATGAGAAAATTCAAGTGAACTTAACCATTTTACCCAAATGAATGATTTTTATCTGTCAAAATTTTTATCTGCAAAATGTCAAGTTTTCAAAAGTTTGACAGTATGGCCGGAATGGCATATTGAGACTGCACTATCCTTCAGAGCCATGCATACCACTGGCAAATATATTTTTTTGAGATTTTTTTCATTTTTTAAACCATCGATGGAAGCTTCTACAGTAGCATAAGAGGCAAAAAAATATGCCACTACCCCACGAGACTCGGGAATTTAGATAACTATGTTATGTCACGTCGCTCCATTTCTTTCAACAGACGCTTTGGGTGGATGCTGACCTTAACATTAACGTTTTAGAAATACAAATTACCCCTATTCCAGTAAAGCTCTGCTCACTCGCACGAATCCGTACAAATACGAGATTGAATGTTCGATAATTTCACGGTAGCTCCAATTATTAATCGCTCTGTCCAGCATTAATTATACCATGTCTACGAGAGCCTGACGAATGTCCGTCTCCAAACATTCGTTACAACTTTTCATGATGAACCTGGCCTTTGATGTTGCCATAAGGAAAAAAATTTGTGAATATTAAATCACAAGACCGTAGCAGCATGAATAGAGAGACGATTGCGGCAACTCGACCCTCTGGTGAACAAACAACGATCAACCATTACTGAGCTACCACTTCTGAGCTACACTTTTTTAATAATTTTTCAACCTTCAGAGATCGTGAATCGGCTTGGTGTAACTGTTACTTGTTTTGGATGTTTTCACATCTGCAAGCGCACCAAAACATATATTTGGAGGAGAAAGTTACAAATTCAAAACGTATCACTCTTTATGAAAGTCCCTTTATACGTATAGAGAGATGTTGAGCAGTTGGCTATGAATATTCTTCTAAGATTATGCCATCGCTGACTTATGCTACAACAACTGCAATCGTCAATATAAAGAAAGGGGAACTGATTCTGACGGTTTCTTTTTTTTGTTGTTAATGAAAAATATAAATATTTTGCTTATTGCTATTTACATGAAACAAATGAAACTCCCCTTTTCTGTCTGCTTTCCGTTTGCTTCTTGGCGTTCTTGAAGTATCCCAAAACTTGCTATGTATTAAGGTTATGTTTTCCTTCGCTTTACGAAATAATGTGTAGAAGAATAATTGCTTGATTGTAATACGTTAGTATACTTTATATCCACCCAATAATATGTTTTGAATGCCTTACCTTAAAGGACGCTAACGTTGTTACATCCACATACCAACAAGAAAACTGTCCGTACGTGGACATTTGTTTAAAAAACTATTATAGAACTTTTTATTATTCATTACTTAACAAGATTAGATTTAAGCCATATATGTAGATATCAATTACATAACAATAATAAATGTTTGTATTCACATAAAGATGAGATGAAAGGAGATGAGATGAGAAAAAAATGTATAGTAATTACCGAGGATGACAGGTCATTGTGCACTTATTGCAAAATAATCGGATATTGTATACAACGAACAATAAAATAAAAGGATATTATGAGAAAAGTTATTGTGGGCAAGGATTGATTTTTATACCCTATACCCAATAGGGTATATTAAGTTCGATAGAATAGATGCAAAGCCCAAAAGGACTTGAGATAGATCCACCTTTTATTATACGGATCGATACACAATCACTTTCTATACCGACATGTTTTGGACCCAATTATGAACGCTATAGAAAATTGTTCGGAACGGACAACTTTTTCGACTATTTCCCACATATAAAACATTATTGATTATCTGTATTAAGCGAAGGATTTTGGGTATTTGATGGTCGACCGTGGCCAACTATAATATTTTCACTTGTTTTCTGGCTTTTTTTTTACGCACCACTATTTTGTATCCAAATGAAAATTCTTCTAAATATTGTTATTACTGCAAGGCACTTCTTTAACACGGATTCACACTAGCATGGTTGTGGGGCAAAACCATCGTAAAACATGAAACGTAATAAAAACTATTAAAAGCAAACTTTTATCAACTCCTAGTAAGGTTTACCAAACTTTTAAATTTGAAATCAGGGAAATCTCATAGTTTCACTAGCAAGGTTTAAGCAGCATAATGTAAATCCTAGGCTTAACCGATCAGTTAGAGTCATCTTTCCTAAAAGAAGCCCCTTCAAATGAAAGCAGACCAAAGTTTGAAAGAGAACTTTACAAATGTTTAACACCATATAAGGAAATTTATAAGGATCTTTTAACTAAAAGCAAGCAATCTAACATAAAAGACTTTTTACAATAGGTAAAGGAAGGATCTGAAGGCACCGCAGAAACATTCTCAAAGGAGGCCTACGATTAATAGTGCTCAGCCATGACGAAAAGAACTTTGTTTAATTCATATTGATATGTGTTACTTCCCAATTTTAATAAAAATATTAATTTTAATTACGAAAATATAATAACGCTTTTTAGAATTTGGCAACTAACCCCTTTTTTCATACTAGTTCTTTGTTTCATATAGCATGTATTCGCACAATATGGCAAGATGTTGGGATGTAGTCCCCGTGTTATACTTAGGCCATCTGTACTTCACGGTACATGTCAAAGTACTGCCTTGTCGAAGTGTACACAACACAGTTATTTGAATATGTCGAATTATATAGCAACAAGGTGAGGGACTTTTTAATTCGAACAAAAATGTTGATGAGAATCGTTCACGGCTTTGTCAATGGCGAAAAATCAACACACTATGACAATAAAAAATAGTAACATATCGTGTAAGACATCCGGGCAATTCCCAATATCGTCGTCATGCCTGCGAAATACGATTTTCGGGGTTTCTAAACTGTTATTATCTTATATGAGCTGTGTCTCAACATTGTTTTTCTTGCACTTCTTACACTACAGCTTCCATGACGACATAGACTCGGCTTTACATTATTTCCAATTGCTAAGTAAGTGGTTAGGCAATAAAAAAAGACAAAATTAGTAATGCAAGGAACTAAACTCTAAAGGGTTTAATTTAATACTGCCTCTAAACAAATAAAATTTCTTTTTCTTTTCTACTTTTTCGTAGAAGATAAAAACAACCTAAAATTCCCATAAATCACTTCAGAGCAAAAAAAGAAAAAAATACATAAAGAATGAGATTAAAAAAAACAGATTTAAGAAAACGGCTTTACTTTTAGTGACACATGTCTTGAATAAAGCATAAAGTTTTGTAATTTAAATTGTAGGAGCATTGATCAACTTACACATACGTAAGTATATATATATATATATATATATATATATATGGAAACATATAACATTTTTGGCGGCTGGCCAAAGCAAGAAAATAATTTTGAACTTCTTCTTTTGCTTGGGCATTCCAGTGAAAAAAAAAAATAAAAGAATGTTTACGAGAAATTGAAAGAATATGCGTTTTTAATACAAACTGAAACATTATTTCAAAAATTCTACAAAAACTTGGCAATATCGAGCAAGATCTGCATAATGACTTGATAAGCCGTAGCGTATAAAATAATATCGCACTGGATAGTTTTTATTCACATATGTGTTTCTTTTGCTTTTTTTATCTCTACACTAGAATGTAAATTTTGATCCGGTACGACTTAGTCACATCCTTGAAAATCCAATAGTTTACTGGTTTTCACTTTGTGCCAATTTATCTATCAAATCTGCCAAATCGCACCTCTAAAATTTACACGGCTTATTCAGTACGAGATTAATATGGAATGGTACTCGTTGTAATATGTTAAAATAAACTTACTGCAATTAGGCCATTGGCTTTGGAACTTTTCACTTCAAGGTTGTTACCGGTTTTCTTTTCTAAGACTTTTGCAATATTTTCCGCTTTTCGCAAGGTTTTGAAATAAGAAATATTATTTTCTTATATATAAAGAAATTATGTTACTTTACTTAACAATATATTCCTCCATTTACACTGAATAGTCTTCAATACATTCTTGTCGCCCTGCTTGAAATCTACGGAAGAGAATGTAATGCGATTTTTAGTCGTGTCGCACAGCTTTCGCCATATGCCGTCTGCCGCTTTGACTCTGGGGTGTAGTACCGAAGTCGTCTTGTGTCCATTGTCAAAAATTGCATAAAGAGCACTGAATCATCATCGCGCTGTCTTCAAAAATGACCAAAGGCGAAATCGTACACTACCTTCTAATATCTTTAAGATGTCAGGTACTTCACGCAACCACACTTTTTGGTATTCCAAAACGACTTCGAGCACTTTGTTTACGTTTTCTGGAACAACAGCTGAGTTTGAGCGGTCTGAGCAGTCAGGGTCATCGGTCTTCATAGGACTTTGTTGAAAATTGGCCATTCATAAATTTATTTTTTCGATAGCCAAGGCTGTTTGCAAACATATTTCTTCTCAACCAAAAGCAAAGGGCCGGTTTACTCTTCTCGTTATCAAGCAAACTCGATATCGAATTTACATTTTGGCTTAAGCATTTTTGATAGCGTATGAGTGTTTACTCGATGTCAAAGGTAAAGTTTCATATTTTAGTTCAAAAGAAAAGAGCTATCGAGCTTCATATTCAAAGGGAAAATGAAATAAAATATCGTTATGAAAGCTCTTATTTGATAAAATTAATGAACGTAAAAAGATTCGTTTATGTCTTTCGAATCGTATGACAGCTCGACAACGAGAACGGTAAACCGGTCACAAATTTTTCCATTGCTTTGGAAACTACAAATGTAGTGTTCGCTAAAACAACTGAAGCTGGTAAACCAGTGATCGGAATGTGATGATATTTTGGCACGTATCGTTATCCAGAAATCCTAAGGGTCATCATCGTAGCATCAGTGGCAGTGCCGTATACGTACCAGACAGAGGACTTATTGAGTGATTTGTTACGTAACAATTCTTATGCTTTACAAGCATATTAAATTAAAAACTTAATACACCCTTGGTGGTGGCGGCGAAACAATTAAATTTTAATGGGTTTTTTGCGCTAATTGCATTAGAGACTTTACAAAATCTAATTTGAGCAAATGTTTTGGATAACTGCCATAAGATGTCATTTATGGCACACAAATATCTTAACTAATAAATAAGACAACAGGAAAGGCTCAGAAGTACAATTCAAAGAAAACCCACAACCGGAAAATAGTTTCACATTCAAGAATGCGAAGAACAGGAGAATTGTTTGTTCAACAACCGAAACATAAAGCAATTTTATATAAAGGACAACAACAAGTTTGCTATTATTCGAAATATCTTAAGTTGAACAATAAGTGCGTGATACTTCAAGGATTTCCTAATTCCCTTCGCATATTAATTCTTAGTCTTTCCAGATTGCCTCTTACATTTAACATTGAGGTCGTGTGGATTGTTCTTCATGTTTTTTTACTGTCGAGCATCCCTTCACGTGCACTTTGCATATGTATGTAAAAATATGTTTCATAAATATCTTGTTGTAAAAACATTCAATATTGTCATTAAGATGCCAGCACTAGACAGAGCAAGTTTGCTAACAAACATATCAATTTAAAAGGCGATGTGAAGTTCTGCTCTGTGAAAGAATTTCTCAATCTTCATATGTGTATTTGTATTCCCATTGCATTTACCTCGTAGACGCGGGAGCTAGTCTAAGGCGGAGAGTAAAGAAACAAAAGAGAGCGAGTAGACATTCATGATTATTTATGAGCACAATGACACTTTTCTTGGCCACGATATTGTAGAGACACTGTGGAGTGCACAAGGAGTTGTAGATAAATCCAGTTTTCCTAAGCATTTCTCGAGCTAAATAACAATTCAATTCTGCTATTTGTAGCGTTGCTAGTAGTAGACGCATTGTCGGCCATAAAATAATTTATGATCGTAATATCGTTACATTCTTTAACGGGCACTCATTTCTTGTTATTTGCTTTTTATACATGAGTGATAACTTAACAAGCGTTGCATGCATATCAATTATTTTTTTTTTTTTTTGGTTTAAATGTCAACGCTTTTCATATGAAAACAGAGTGTTCATAAGCAAAAGATGATTCATGTCAAGGCATTTGCTACACTGTAAGCACACGGCTCAATATTATTCATTATATTTGTTAATGTTATACGTTGTGGTTGCTGATTGAAAAACGTATAAAGTTGTAAAGTTATGAAAACTTGGAAAACTTACTTTGGATCATTAAGATCTATCTATTATCTACGAATTTCATCTTTTGCGACGCGAAAAAATTTCGTTGACTTTATTGCACTTCATACTTACAAAGAACCCATCAGGAAGCTCGCTATCTTCGTGAATTCGTCAAAGGTGTAAAAATTGCAGAGTAGATGTAGGCATATCGTTCAGAGACTAAATTCAAGTTGACAGCAAGGCGTTATTGTGTGGTTAGTGGGACCAGAAAAGTGTGGACTTTTAGTAGCTGTTAATATTAAGTGAAGCGGTTAGCACTAAACACTATGAACGACAATTAATCGATTTGAGTCATTCGCTATTCAAACAAGGCAACGCACGAATCCGTCCATCCGTCCATCCTTCCGTACAACAAAACCGGTTCGCAATACGTTGGAAGCATTTAACAGGAAAGTGGTGGACGAAGCGGCTTACTCACCAAAATTTAATCCTTCCGACTACCATCGATGGAACATGTACTCCAACGGTTTTTTGGGATGGCATTTGTGAATTTTCAGACAGATGGGAAAAGCCTATAGCCAGGGTAATACTTCAAAAAAAAAGTACATACGTGGTAAAAGTTACGAAGTGTTTTGTTGATAGCAGACGTATCAATTGACCGACGTACATCCTCTTTTGCATTTCCAATGCTGCAGAACTAGATTTGTTTTAAAAGCAAGTTCGTTTATCCATCTTAGTGTTTGACGCTGTAAGAGTCCTAATAACAAAAATGGGAGCTCTACATCGACTTAGATAGTTTAATAAGGAACTTATAGGAGGTGCTACGTGTGCCTTTATATGCCTCCATCCTTTGATGGCTTCGACGGCGGCTTTACAAAAGTTATCCTTTGTTTTTTTTTGCTTCATTTCCGTTTTTCTAATGGTTCTGTTAAAAAATTAAAGTTTAATATCTGTTTATAAACAAAAAGTCGATGAACGTAAATAGAGTGATTGATAAATAGATTGATGATAACTATGGAAGCAAAAGTAAAAAAAAATTTAATTTTACTAATGGCGACGACCACAGCTATGCTTATTTGTTTATACTCTGCTGTTATCTGATTTTTTTTGGCTCTCTCTACCCTCGGTTTTTCGGTATTTTTTTGTTTTCTTTTCACGTTACTTTATTAGATTTTTGGGATTTACGCTGCAATGCTGTAAAAAAAAAGAAGAAAAACTTTGCCAAATGTGGTTTGCTGCTGTAATCTGTAAAATATTTTGATGGTCTCTAAAAAAAACAAAACATTTCCATGATTAAAAAATAACATTCTGCTTATCTATAATTGGCGGCATGTGTAAACTTTGATTTAATTAGGTCCATGTCGTCCATATTAATTTTTCCTTAGACGTTCAAAAAAAATGTATATCTTCTGGTTCGCCTCGAAAATGTAAGTAGACTAAACGATATTCAACTGACATCTAACTCTTGCCATTAGCAAAAAATTAGACGCATATTCAAGAGTTAAGAACTCTTATTAGATATATTTACATTATATATGTTTTATTTATTTATTGACATAAATAATAATATAAGACTCACTACAGTTTCTATCCGCTGTGCACAAACCAATCCAAGGCTTAAAATGTAAAGGTTTAGACTAAGTTAAGATAGAAACAAACAAAAAGAGAAAGTAGATATTGTGTAGAATAGCCTAACATTTTATAAATAAGTTTCAAAATCGCGTTCCGTGATCAAAAAAAAAAAACATATTGAATAAAAACAGGAAAAAAAGCCTTATTATTGCAGCTTCAATAGAGTGAGGTCGTCAACTTAGCACTAGACAGGCCTGAGGAAAGTTTTGATATGGTTTAGCTTTTAAATTCTCTACAGCAGCCCCGCAAGAGTGAATATGCAGAGGGACACTCTTTCTGAGATAGTCAGAGAGAATCAATGGGTTATACGAAGAAGAAAGGACGCTCAAGACTAAATTAACTTTAAATGTAATCTATTATAAAAACATATATATCATGTGGAACTTTGACGAAGTGTTTCTAAGCAAAAACAATGTAAAAAAAACTATCTGTGGAATTACACACCGTTTACGGGTTTAAACAATATGTATGACCAAGCTCAATTTAAAGACATAAAAGTAGGAAGTAGTCATTTGCAAGGTGAGCTTTACTTGCCTTGTGTCTTTAGTTTTTTTTTTCTATTATCTATTTTTATTTTTTTGTTTTTTTTTTTCGGTTGATCAATTAGTCCCGAGGGGAGTCTCAAACATACGTACATATATAACATGGTGATAGTCGGAAAGGACCGAGGAGAGAGACATATGGGAAATGGACGCAGCCTGCGATTTACACTTATTCACTATAGCTACACTCTTCCAGGCTTTACCATCAGTTAAATGTTTTAAAACATGTTCCCATATTCACCAAAATAGTTTTAATGAAACAATTATTTGCATAACGACCTTCTAATATTTTTACAAAGCTTTAAATTTAAAATTTGCTTTCGACAGTAAATTTAGGTTTTCCTTCCTAGTGCTTAGATGTGTATATGTTATGTAGCATCTATAGAGAATTTATATCGATAAAATTACCTTAATTCTGTCGGTCTATCGGTCTGCCCAACTGATGTCAACTGACATCAAGATGGAAACTCCTAGCATTTCTCATAATTTTTAATAGCTTCGTCTTTTCAGGTTAGGTTTAAAAATGCTTTAAAATAAAAATTTTTATTCTATTTATTGAACGCACTGCTCACACTACACAAAAGACTATTATATTTGAATGACTTGGTTTTTAAAATAAAATATTGATATTTTGTGTTCATAGCTTGAAGGAAATAGATTGTTTTTTTTTTTTTGCAAAATGGAAAAACATTTATGAAAATAATGAATAAAAATATAAGAAAAAAAGAAAAAGTTTAACACAAACCAGTTGCATCAAATTCCATGTGTCTCCAAAATTTGCAGACCGGGAAATGAAACAAAAACTAAAAACATAACTCGCGCATTCATATATGCGTTCAAGTAAATATTGTTACAAAAACTCGATGAAACAATTAAACAGATCGAATAAATAAAACTTTTTCAATGTGAGTCTTTTTTTTTATTTGTCATAAGACTTGCGGTACAAACTTTTTCGTTTTTATATCCAAAAATGGGATTTAATATAATAGATTTATTAAATATTGGTAAGAAACATCAATAGATACCGGATTAATCCCAAAAATACTTAATCGGATAAACATCCGGCTTATCGCTTCTTTTTATGCCAACAGATTGAATACATTTATCCAAAACCTACTTAATTTTTGCCTCAAATTTTTGTCTTCCGACTATTTTCAAGCTAAGTACGAAGGTATGAGTTAAATCGGTCCACAGATGCGCCCCGTTAACTGATAATTTTTCGATTTTTTTTTTTAATTTGAGAGCTTTTCGCTTGGTCTTTCAGGCTTGAGCTTCGGTCAATCGAAAGGACCGATACTTTTTAGAAATAAACCGTATACGAACAGACGACACGGTTTAAGCTGGGCTTTTAGTCCACACAGTTACTCACATTTTGCTACCAAACCCTACTCTTAGGTATACCCTTTCGAATGAACAGATCTAATAACTATTTTAATTTTTATTTTTTTGTTATCAAATATTGTATTCTAACGAATGCAAAGCGTAGAAGTCTACGTATAAAACAGTGAAGAAATTAGAAATGAAATTGCGCCTCTTTTTCAGCTTGCAATTACCTATGAACTGTGGAACACGATATCATACACATTAAGGATCTTTTATTCAAAATGATACTTTTTAAAATATATCTTTTCGTGCTTCCAAGTGTAAAAATATCCAATACAACTTGCAGGTTCATCATGTAGCGACTGACGATTCCTGAACGTTTAAAAATCATTGAAAAATTGGCACTTGTGTGTGGGTGTTGTGTGAGAGGAGAACCGCTACAGCCAATGACAACCAGTACAGAGCCGTCTAGTGCCAGCAGGCACAGCAGGGTAACGCTACATGCCACACGGTATTTTCTTTGACACATTGATTTTTTTTTTTTTCATACATCATACCTAATGGACATGATTCCTAATGAAAGACCCTTTAGACATATACGATAAGATACGCAATCGATGGAGTAACCTTGTTTATATATAAGTTAATCACAAGTAGCAAACTACTCAGCCCATGTCATATATAAGCTTTTCATCACTGCTTCACCCCTATCCTAGAAATAATATAAAATGGTTTTCAAATATTTTAAATCATTAGGAACGAGTATTTCTTTTTTTTAAATAAATAATGAATTTTTAAGTAAAATTTGCACTGCCATCTACACCTTTCATGAACTACATAAACTTTTTTTCCATAACTTTTAATGACTTTATAAAATCTTAGCTTTTTTCTATCTTTTTCGGTTCACATGTGCATGTAATATAAAAAATTGTCATTTTCTGACATTGGAGTATATACATGTTCACATGGCAATACCACCATGATATAAGAATATCTTAATCTCCCATCTTCCCTCAGCTGTGTCAAATAATAACATATATATGTCTTTATAAAAATCTATATAAATTAAATCGCACGAGGAATTATTGCAGTGTGTGCTGTGGACAATAAAAAGTGAAACATGGAAAACTATTTAAAGAGTTACACAAATTACTGTAAATAAATTGTGAAAATAAAGGTATTAATTATTGAAAGTATGTTGGAATGTCATACAAAATATTTTATATTTCCTCCTATCTTTCCAGCAGACGTGTAGGCAATATTTCGCAATCGTAAGCCGCTTAAAAGATAAACATTGCATTATGGGAAGCAAATTTTATTTTCATATCATATAAACTTGCATGCAATGAGACTTAATATATTCATAGCTATTGCCTCTTATTATTATTATCGCTCGAAAAAATTCAACTAGCGAGCATAGTATGAATCAGATATTCTTTTATTTAAAAAATAAACTCTAACATATTTCTTGATGTAAAGCAAGTGGAAACACTACAATGGATCATGGCGCATTAAATAGTCTATACTTTTATTAAAGGCTTAAAGCACTTGTATCTAAGTCTATCGGCCTTACTGAAAATCCTACTACACTTGAGATTTAAACCCACGGCCATTGAGTTGGTAGCCGAGATCCTTTGCCTACTTGGACACTCAGCTATTAGCTTTATGGGCCCCTCTGTACTATCAAAAGTGAAGAGGCAAAAAATATCCAAACGGGCGATAAAAGAATGTCTTTTGTTCGTTATATATGTAATATATCTAATTATACTTCTGACTAAAGATTACATTCCTCACACAAATATATTTGCCAGTGAAAACTTAAGGAAAGAAAACTTTCAATGTATCTTAATTGTAGAAAAATAACATCATGATTCCTTAGGTGTAACACAGCAGTACAATATAGATTATTATGAATTCCAAGCAAATAATATGGACAATGATGACCCAAGATTCTGCCCTTACTTACAACAAACGATTAGCTCACACTTGCCAATATTTAAAAGAGGCAAGATTTTTATCGTAATATTTGCGACTATTTGCGTCTTCCGTACTTGCCTGTTTGTTAAATTCTTAAAACGCACTTTGAAGACCTAATCGTAACCTACTACTAGTTTAATAGAACTGCAAAGAAACTCGAAGAATATTTAAGACGTATGAACAGAGCAATGCAGTTATTGTCAACATAATAACATGTTCTTGTTAGACTAAAAGAAAATTACTTTAAAAAAAGTTTTGAAATTTAAAAAAATTTTTTTTGGATAAAAACTTAGTACAGCTAGCAAAAGGCTAAGCTAATATTTTATATAAATTCTGAATAAAATTTAAAAGGTATTTTCGTATGAAGACGGCGCTACGTTCCAATTATAAGCAGTAAATAAAAATATTTGTGCATGCAATTGACTGAACCATTTGTTTTCTCCTGGTTAATCCTTATATGGTTAAAACTCCCAATTAGCGTGCAAGGAACGAAATATAAGAAATAGAAAAATGTAAATAAAGAATTTTTTCTTTTCTTCTGTGATCGCATGCAAATCGCGTAGAGTTAGAGTTAAGAAATTCTAAGAGTTTAAATAGAAATCTTCGGATAGTTAAGCTTTCTAAAGAGATGGGCGTTACGTACGTTTGGCCACCAGCAACGAAAATTTTTTATTAACAGTTCACTTTAAAACAGAAAAAAGCGCAAAATTCAAAGAGCAAAATATTTCTACAATTCATTTGGAAGTTTTGCAACCCAATGAACACATACATGCCGTACCACGAGAACAAGTGAAATTGTCCAGCGTCTCATATGATAATGTAGTTGAAGATTTGTATATGTTGTGTGTATGCATGCTGTATTTAAATAGCAGTAAGTAAAAAAAAACTCTCCCAGAGCGTGTAATAAGTTGAGTAGAAATGCATGTAACACATTACAAAAAAAAACAAGTGAGAAAATTATATTCAGTTGCGACCGACTCTTTTATATGCGTCACTGTTTCCAAATTTGAACTTTCTTCGATAACTTTTGCGACCTCACCGTCGTGGCACTAATGCAATGGACAACCCGAGAATAGTAATTGACTGGTCACGAATATAATAAAACTTACCGTATCGTACGTGCATACCCACTCCCGTTTGAACAAGAAGAGCAAACCGTCTACCACTTTGTCCATAGATCACAAATGCCTTTGAATTTTAATGAAACAGCGCCGCGATATTCTTCTTTTACCTGACCTTTTTGAATTTCCTTTTATAGTTTCTTTAATAATTTTCGATTTATAATTTTTGCTATTCATTGGAATCACGTTCATATTTAGTCCAGAAATGGTCCCAAATGGTCTGCTAACACATCCACAATGAATGATAAAATCGAATCCAATGTGACTTATAATAAACGGAAAAAAATTGGAACTGCAATTTTATCGTTAATTGCACACCTGTTAGTAAACCGATTGGAACGGTTTTTGCACCGAACATGCAAACATGGCAAACATTTAGGTAGCTTGAGAATAGATTGCGTGGCCAGTAATCATGAGACAAGAAAACGTACATACAGGTTTTGTAACTTTGCAACAATTATGGTATTCCGCACTTCCTAATATTAATTTTGTTATTAGACAAATCTTTTAGGTCACAGAGACTAACAACAAAAAAATGCCTTATATCGTAGGTCGTCTTTGCGATTTTGGATACAACTATTAACTTGTGAAATCGCTAAAGCCATCGAAACCATTAACTAAGATAGCTACAAAAAAAAACGAATAAAAACAGTTAAACCATTAAAACATTAAATACTCTACGCAACCCTATTTACCCAGTTATTCACGTAGCCGATTTTCAACATAAGGCGTTCGAAAAATTGGTTCGCTCCTAACTGTTTTTAACGTCTATATACCAAATTTCAAAAAAATATCTCATAAAATAACTAGACAGACATACAAACGGGCAAACTCAGATCGATTAAAAAAATGATTCCGAAGGACTCGATATAATAAAACACGTTTTATTGGAAGTTGCATACATTCGCATCAACCTAATATACCCTTGTACCTCAAAAATGGGCCAAATGGATCGAAGGCCGCGCTCACAGTACAACGTAAACTGAGAAAACCTCTGTCTTTCAAAAGGAATAAACTCATTACACACAAACTATAGCAGATAATTGTACAAACATTTGAAAGCACATTCTATGGGCGATGTGGTAGTACCTGTACGAAAATAGGAAAAGTTGACCGCGACTACCCGATACTATAGCATATCAAAACTTAATTTTTTTCTACGACGTTTATAACGCGCGGAAACGTGCTTCAAAAATCCCAGAGAGTGTATAAATTCTAGGTCAGCTTCAGATTGGAATGCACCTAAACATGTGCGTGTATTCGTCTGTTCGCCTGCCCGTCTGGCCAACTTTGTAGTATATGTGGTATATATTCTCCCGTTAGCGAAAATTAAGTGACCCAAGCTATTACATGGACACGCCTACACGGCCCTCAGACCAATGTGACTCAATTTTTTATTTTGAAAATAGAAAAAATCTGCCGCGCTTATTACTTATTATAGAGCATGAACATTTAGTTCTTTTATTTTTCTATCCGCTTTAGGACAACGGAGATGGATATAAAAGATTCGATCTCGACCGAATATAATTTTCTTACTTGTTTCTCATTTAACTGTATGTAAACCGCCTGAGTGGCCGAGTATGCAAGAGTCTCGACTAGCAGCTCAATGCTCGTAGGTTCAAATCGCAAGTTCGGTCGAGTTCTTTAATAAAACCGAAAGCCTTAGATGCTCGTGCTTTAAGACTTTAGTCTTAGAATTTATTCTCTTTATATAATAATAATAATAATAATAATAATAATAATAATTATATATACTTTAATATATTATTAATAATTAGTTGAAAAATTGTCGCCGTGGATGTTATGGCATTCATTGTATATATATAATTATATTATGGCTATCCTTATAAAGTATTTCTAACCAGATTTTGAATATCACAACTAATTTGAAAATAAATTGATTGTCGATTGATTGCACCTCAATGAACTTTTTGCTGTCCACCAATGTGTTAATGCACTTCTGCTTTTAATCTGAATAGCGTCAGACAATTTTGAAATGGTAATCAAAGTGATATGATAATAGAACCATTTGTTCCCATATTTGCCTTAGCATCTTGAATTTTACTTGGTAGAGTCCGCCACTTGCATTTCGACAAATGCAAAATTTGAACTTTCTGCCTCAATTCGAAAATCGTAAAACAGGACTTTGATAAGAATCAAATATAGATGATCGTACCGAAATCTGAAGACAACCATCAACATGGTTAATGTAATGAGTTCTGAGTAAGATGTTCTACCGATTGTTGCAAGTGTATTAAGCAAATTGACATGAATTATTCATCTAGTGAGGAATGTAATAATAAAATATCTTTCCGGGTATGCAGCTGTAAGTTGACAGAAGTAATGTGTAACCATTTTCATGCTCTGCTCACCTTCATTTTCCATGCCCTACACCATTTATGGTATAGATTATATTAAGTTTGTGCGCAACACCTAGAAGAACTTGAGATAGACCCATGTTTTATTATACCGATCTGTTCAGAAGATGATTTTGAAGCTTGTCGGTCCGTCTATCCATCTCAAAATTACGCCTTCATATAAAAGTAAAGTATAATTTTGAATATATTATCACGAAAATGAATGAATTTCTGTATTAAGCGATGTGGTGTAGTGTTGTCTAAAAGTCGGCCTTGCCTGACTATGATTTTGTTACTTGTTACAGTGGCAGATATCACACATACCAAAAAATATCAAATTGCAATAAGCGTCGCATTGCCCAACAATGAAATTATTGCTTACCTTTTAAAAAATTATTTTTCAGTGAGCAAAAATTATGTAAAAAGTTTAGACTAGAAAGTTAGTATATAAGCAAGAGCAAAACGTGAATAAAACACAATTCTTTCATGAATGTCAAGGTGAGTTAGTTCATCTTGGCCAAACGAAATAAAAATAAAATTGATTTAATTTATTGGGGATGCTCAAAATTGGGTGTAACTAGGCAGATTTGGAGTAAACTTCTTGTGCAGAAGGAGACGAGCGATTTGGTCTCACAAAATTTACAAATTGATTCATTTACGCCACACACGATCCTAATCCCTCTTACATCATAACATATTAAACAAGTTACGTCAAAGTAATTATTTCATAGAATGCAAGATGTTTATTAACTTCAATTATTTTTTTTTTTTGTAATTCTTGTAACTCGGGTTACGTGTTTTTTTGCAAATTAAGCAGAAAAATTCCTATTTGTCTGCGATATTTAACCCTTTTTTATTATTGTACGTACACCGTACGCGGTGAAGAAATATTTTGAATATTTGTTAAGTATACTTGCTGTTGGCATGCAGTGACAAACACATTTTTAATCTTAATTTGTAGCGGTTTTAAGGCAAATATAACGGAAAATTTACTGCTATACTTGAAGTGAAAATTTCTGACTTTTTAAGAAGAATTCAAAAGAATCCTTCATATTTCCTATAACACATGCTCCGTAGCAATTTGCTTCGTCCTCTACTTCATTTTGAATTTACATGTTGTTCGTAGTTGCATACCGCCCCTTTTACGGTAGATTACAACTGTGTAAAAAAGGTTAAAGTAGCTGAAAAGTCATCTAAAGCATTTTAATTAATTTTTGAAGTGAATGAACGTCTCGTGTGTGCGTATATGAAATGATAATAAACCCCTTATTAAGTTTATGCATGCTTTGGGTGAATTTTCATATTTTAATTAGCTAAATACGAAATGCAAAAACCCATGAAAGATACGAGCAATTCAAAGAGTTCCTAAGAAATTTCATTCTATGAGGTTTGAGTGTTTATCATATAAAAGAATCATTTCACTTTAATTTTATTCTCTTGTCAGGATGAAAATAATTTTTAAAATTTATTCAAAATAGTCATTTTGGAATCGATACATGTTTGAACAACTCGATTGAGCTTGCTTCGAAGCTAAAAAGACGAGAAACATCGCTTGTATGTCTACAACAGACGTATTCCAAAAATCTGGCGTTGGTTACGGCCTGGGAATAACTACAATTAATTAAAGAAAATGTTGGTTATTCGCCGCGGGCTTTTAGTTCTTTTATCGTTAGGATGATTTGATCTCTACCACTTGTGGTCTACGAGTATATTAAGTGTGCAGCACGCAGAGGGACTTGAGATTGTCCTTTTATACCGATCGATTCAGAATCGTTTTCTGGGAAAAATCGGTCACGTTTACCCAAAATATCATTTTTTGTCAAAACCTTTACAACGCATAGAAGCAAGAAACCCTATAAATAAGATGCATTCTTTTAATACCCGTCACCGAAGGACGAGAATGTATTCATAATGTAAAACGTTTGCAATGCCCAAATAGAAGCTTCGGAGACCCTATAAAGTGAAAGTGAAGTCGAATTTAAGTTTTTCAAAAACCTTGGAGGTTCTGGCACGCAAATTGGTATTGGCAACGGGCCACATCGGTCGAAGGTCACCCTCACAGTACCGCGTAAACTCTCTGTTTTTGAAAAAGAATGAAAAAGTGACTTTTTGGTCCTTACTCACAAACTATACCATATATATGTATGAAAATTTGTATATTTTATGGGCGATGCCGTAGTGGTTGTACAAAAATAGAAAAAGTTGATCGCGCCTACCCAATATTCATTTTTTTTGAAAGATTGTATTTTGTGACACTTTTTGCTGAAAATTCCAAATATAAATGCCTGCTTACCACTATATCCCTATTTATTAATTATATGTAACAAGGAGAGAGAAGATGTGCACATTAAGATTTCTTTCGAACTTCCTTCTCACCAAGCAAATTTACTCTTAACGAAAAAGTAGACATTCTCAAAATGACTGTAATTAAAATAATCATCAACCGAAACCGACTTAAGAATATAATCAGTTGTTAAAAAAATCTTTGAAAATTACATCTATTTACGGTTAAGTTATTGGCAATAACAGTTCGTTCCAGAAAAACATTTTTTAAGATTTCTAAAATTCTTCATTAACAGGAAATTAAAACTTTAATTTTTAGATAGATCTCTGCACATTTATTCGTGCATTCGTACACGTTACTATCAAAATTCAAACATTTGCATATGTATGAAACTGCAAGGGTTCGTCTTATTCTTCTTTTGCTACTGAAATTACTATAGTCATTACTCAAGCTAAACTAAAGGAAATATGTTCCGTTGATGGACTTAAGCAGACGATACATTACGTTAATGCTATCTTCAAGAGCTTATAACTTTCGTAAAAGTACGTGTCGACCGACGAACCTTGTCTAACATTTGTTACATGTCAACATCTATTAGCTACGCTTAAGTAACGCTGCGGATTTATAAACGCAAACATTTGTGAAAGAATAGAAGACAGCAAAAAAAGTATATTTACCTGCATCCTAAGAAAGGCATCAAAAAAAAATACTAAAGTTGTATTCGTTTGATTCGCTTGTTCGTTACAGGCAATCTCAAATAAACGCAAAGGAATTGCAAAGTATTTTTTAATCGCAGAATTGTCACTTGGCCGATTCAGACAGTTTTTGCACTCCATGGATAATCTTAGAAAATGTTGGTCAAATTTCAGATTTTGACTCATTGCAAATATGTTTAAGGTTTGATTAGAAACATTTTTTGGAGAATTATTTTTATTTTACATTCTAAATCGACGTCCGATACGGATTATAACGCCCAGCGTTTTATCTCAAATATAGTGACCGTGGACATTCCAATAATCCCAGCTAACAGACCGGGTAAACCAAGAGTGTTCAAACTTTGTGGAAACACTGACGCGTTATTTTCTTCATGCAACAGACAGAAAGACGAACTATTTCACTCGATTCTTCTTTCGTGAGAAAAAAGGAAGAATAAAATTGAAGAGAATTTCAATTAGAAGTACGTTTGCAAAATTGTATTAACTTTACGGCTGAAATCATAGGAGAATAATATAAACAAGTTCTCTACATTAATGCAAGAAGGACTTGAACATTTATATCTTGGTACGCCCAGGGCACATGTTTTACGGGGATAAAAGAAATATTGTCCACCAATTATCAGCACCACAAGGCTTTCTCAGGTTTCCTCACTACTCGTCTTGGAATTTCCTGTATATCGTATGAATCGCCATTCGTCGTTCTTTAATCTCGCCGCACGCCTGTGGACACCTTGTCTGACTTTTCCACTTTTAAGTCAAAGGCACGTAGTCACTACTTCCTATTTACATCTTCCTCTGCCTATAACGCTTTCTCCACCACCACCGTACTCGCGCGTACAGAATACACTGTGACTGGCTGGTCACATTTGACAAAAAAAACCGGAGTAATATATATCTTTAATATTTTAGACCTAAGCATTTCTTTAATAACAACTTATAGGCGAAGTTATTAAGCATAACATAATGTGCTTAACTTATTGAATGTAATTGAGAAAAATGTATCCTTAAGTTTATATAACAAATACCTTTGATTACATTCTGGTCTCTTAGAGTTGATTCGTTTATGTATATTTGTCACATTTGCCATCTCTTTGTGCGAATGCAATAGAAAAACAAACAAAAAGTGAATTTTACATTTGCATCCATACGTAATGGGATACAACAAATTTAAGATAAATTTTTAGGTGCTAAGCAAACTTATGTGAAGCAAATCATGTAGCAACAGACATAAATAAAACAACAGGTAACGTTTAGAATATTGAACATAGTAATGCAAAAATAAATTTATATATATTTAGAAACATAAAGCATATTGAGCCTTGAAGAGAACCAAAATCGTATATTCACCATCCGCCCATCCACTTGTTTGCCTGCCTGTAAAACGGCTGTAATTGGCTATCGGCTACGAAGTAATAAGGAAAGACGTAATCTGCTGCCAAGCAACTTACGAAGTGCGGCTTACTATATTTTCGCTTTTGTCTTAAGGTCTAATCTTACGTACAACTTTGGCATATAGTAGAGGGAAATTGTCCTGATTGCTTATCTTATTTCTTTTTTCCTTTTCTTTTTATTTCTTTAACGACGAATCACTCAGAGCACGTCCCTCATACGTGTGGAACTTGATCTGGGTCAGTAAAATGAGGAGAAATTGAGCAGGAAATAGAAAGTCCCCCCAGAGTGCGATCAGGAAGCGTTAAGCCTTTACCGATTAAACTTTCAGTAAAGCTATCACCAAATCAAGTGTGGTCTATTGGGCTGAGATTTGAACCTGCAAACTCCAGCTTAGTGGTCGCGACTCTTAGCTCCTCGGCTACGTGGCAACTGAAATTTGCTCAGCTAACCATCAGAGTAATGTTTGCAACCCGTTAGAAATATCTACAATGACCATGCAGTACTTCAGCCGGAAAACTCTCAAGCTGTAAAATATAGCCACCCTATAACAGGTATGAATGTAGAAAACATATTTGCTAGGATAAACAGTCCAAATTGAGTCATCAAATTCGAACAAATTTTGTCATAACTGTAATATCTTAGTCCATAGCAATCCAAAGAATCGCCTTAAGGCGCATATAATGCCCTTTTTTATTTGTGTATGCCCTTATAGATATATATACATATATTGGCAAAGCTTTAAAGGTGCGGTAGGGTTTATATGGATAATCACCTATGTTGACAATGTATAATAAAAAGCATTTCAAAATCCGAGTGCTCTTAGCTATCGTATATACTTGTAAAAACAAGTACATTCTGTTGTGAAAAACACTACGTACTATATAAAATTATATATGTTAATACAACAGTATCCTGTTGTGTAGTAAGATGTACTTGTATTAATTTTCAAGCCTCCAACTACGTGCTTTTGTAGGTATGCAGTTTAAGTTATGCTGACAGAAAACAGATGTGCATTTAATTTAATATCTTTGGTAAAGGATTAATTTACAAAAGTTGATTATCAAAAAAAAAAAAAAAAAAAAACAAACACATATATAACATGCATATAACATGTATAACAATACGAATGAAATTGTGTGCACTCAACATGATTTGTAACATGAAATTTTCTGGGTACGCCGCTCTTTGGTATATAAAATGAAAGCGGTTGAAATTAGCTTTGAAATATAAACTAAATGAAGTTGAAAATCTACTAATTTACACCAGCATAGACAAAATCTACATATATGTAAAATAAGTAGAATGTCTGATCGTTCATGAAGAGGATTTGAAACCGCATCAATTGCCTTTGCTTGAAAGAGTATCATGCTCTCTCGAAAGAAGACCATTGTCAGTTTGAACCCTCACGAAAACCCGGGGCCAGATAGCATTTCGATTCAGCTGGCAATGATTTGTTAGCCACATTGGTATTAAGGAAACGTAGATTTATCCTCCGTATTTCATTCTTAGCTATGTTTTTAAATAGCACTATTGGCCGGCCGGTACTACTAGATGGGATAAATTTCAATATTCCTAACAGTTTTCCTAGCTACTTTATTTTCTTAAAGTTCAGCCAGTGTAGATATAACTACGAACTTTCCAGCTCATGTAGGGTTCGTTGCAAAAAACTATAATTTAATCTCAATACCGGGTTCTTTAATTTCAATCGAACCAGCTCTCGTCAATACGCGCACTCTATCCTTGTCGTGTCTAAACTAATTGTTAAGCTTTAGAGTTCCGCTCTGAAGACTGGTGAATTGAGCCGAATATGTTGCAAAACTTTTCCATGTTTCCAAAGGTTCAAGGGCTCACGACTTCGGGTCTACTTTGTCTGCAAATGCGCTAGATGTGTAAGCTTTTTTTCTCTTGTCTATTCCTGCACGAATTTTGATTTTATTCGTTTTTTTTTATTTTTTACACTCTGTAATAGTTTATATAACATTTCGCATAAGATGTATTTCTTAAAGGCAAACTAATTTGGCTGTTAATTTATTTTGGGTTAATTTAATATGTAAATAAGCATAGAAATGAATAAATATCGAATGTCTTCAGTGTCCTTTCTATCCTCCTCCTTATGATGTTCCTTAACGATCTTCTGTGTGGAATAGAAAACGCTATGTATCCACGTGCTAAGGACTACATAAATCGTTCGTTGCCTTTCAATAAAAAATTGGCAAAATTCAGCGAGCGACAAAATAAACGCTGCATCATGAGCGGCACATTTAATACATATCTTACCATAAGAACCGAATGTGAACAAGTAAAGTGAATCCTATCCCCGTCTAAACGTAGCTATGTCTCCTATCGCATAGGTAAGATGATTAGCATCTCCTATTCTTTGTTGGCGTTGATGCGGAGGAATAAGCAACTTTTGGTGCTCTTAACAAAGGTATAAAAATTGAGGTTCGTTAGAGAGAACATGTCAACGGCTTGAGTTTTTTAAAATACAGAGAGCTATCTAAAACCATTTATATGGCCCAAATCTGGCTAAGATTAAATTAAAGCTAAAATGCTTTTTAATTTTAAAAAACACATTAATCCAGTTAAAGTATACGCAATACATATTTTTGATAAAGGATAATGGATTTTAGTTAGAAAAAAAGGGGAAGTGAAATCACGTGTTCCCACGTTATGACCGCAAGTGTGTTGAATTGCAAGAAGTATATTTTAAATGAAAGTAATTTGCCCTTAACGACACTTTAAAAGCTATTGCGCTGTAGTATACAACAACACGGGCTTATTAGTATCATTACTAGTAAAAAAGGAAATGCAGAAAAAATCAACCACATTTTTTTAGCTTAAACTTTGCACTGTAAGTAAAAATTATGCCGGTTAAATAATACCACATGCGCACAAGAAAGAATAACATGTAAACCATATCTACGTACAAAAAGCGTGTCAGCTAAGAACTCATCGAAAGGAAGGAACTCGCACGTGAGGTCTTCGCATGTTATAATAGAAAATCTAATTAAAACAAAATAATGATAGTAAAAATATAAAATTATATAAAGATAGTGTGTCGCATCCCACTGTTAAACACCCTGCACGTCTTTTCAGAATAAGTCGTTATATGAGAAGTAAATGTGTATATAAAGGTTGTCCGATCCATTTGCAAAGCGTTCGCGCTCGAGCCAAAACGCGTCGGTTTACTAAATTTCATCAAAATTGCGGCCTGTAGGTTGAACAAAAAAAATACAAGGCAGACAGACAGACAGACGCATATACTTATGTCAATTCGGGAAATGATACTGAATCGATTGGTACATTAAAAGGTGGGTGCATCTGAAGTCTTACAGGATGTTTCATACATCCGCACAAACTTAATACACCCTTTTACCATAAGCGCAGGATACAAAGTATAAATAAAAAGATTATAACCGATTGCTGATATGTATTGGTGCATTTCCCAAAAATAAAAAAAAGCAACAGCACGAACAGCAACACTTTTAAAGCAAGGGCACCCTTAGAGAGCGATTTGCTTAAAAAATTGCTGCCCTTAGTTTACCACACGTGTATTTTACTTCTTGATGATGAAAAATTTGAAAAGACGAAATTGCTTTCAAATAATTCAAAAATATATAAACATTGGCAAAATGTTGAAAAGAAGAGATGTGTTAATGACAAATAGGTTATTGGTTATTATTGCTTACAATAACTAAACATCACGTGCTGTCGTCTTTGTTTTTTTTAAATTTTCCTTAAAATTTCTTGATTTTTTTCTAAATAACATTTATCAAGTGTGATAGTCACCTTCTTTCGTTCTACAAGTGTGACATAGTAATCGGTCAACAAGCTACCTCAATGTGACTTTTAATGATTGTATCACTAACGAAACTGTATACTTCAGTATACCTTGCGGTATCGTTTATGAATGTTCTATATAACCCTTTACAGCCATTTATGTTGATTGCCGCCTGGTCATAAACAACACTGTTAACTACTTTAATGCTTAAATTTCTAAAAAAAAAAAAGAAGAAATATAGCATTACAAACACTGTCATATTTACCACACAGTTTAGCTAGGTATAAAGAACAACAATTGACATTTTTCGTCTACGAAGGCTAAACAAATGAAAAATTATTACCCTTCTGCAATGTGTTAGGTTTCAGCGCAGGCAAATAAATATTTTGTTTTTCTTCCTCTACTGTCTAGACTGATACAATAACATCAATATTCACCTGCGGAAATGATCATACTTAGTGTAAGTTCTGGCATTTAAAACAATTTGAATAATTGTCCAGACATATGTTTTTGCTAGGACTTTAAATCCAATTGAAACGATATATACCTTTGAATTGTATTGATTGTATACACTTGAAAAGATACGCCATAAGTCATACTTCGCGCGCACACACAATTTCCATGAAAAATCGTTTATGCTGATAAGAAACAGAGTAAGAGCGGTCACTGAACAAATATTAAACAATGTCTTTAAAACGAGCCGAATAACAAGAAATATTTAATTTAATCTTAAACGGCGCAAGTTATGAGGGGTCATAATTATACAACCAACCGTAGAAATGACTCAGACGGATTTTTTCCCTTAATCTTGCATTCAGAACGATTCTCGAACGACGGGATTGTTTCACAACGCTTGAAATAAAGCCAATGCTGCTGGTCGTACTCAAGACAGTACACGGTTTCGGAAATTAAAAGGGCATACATGGAAAACAGTCATTCGAAAGTTGTCACTAAACATAAAGATTTAATAAAAACATTTTTTAAAAAACCAAGAACCCGTTGTTTGTCCAAGTGGTGACGAAACAAGTCCTCACAATAATTAAAGGGATTCGCAACAAAGACGTAATTGGCCGCTATTTATATTTAGCTCAAATTTTTACTGCAGAAATTTATAAATTAATTTCATGTCTGCTAACAACAAGTCTAACTGCAAGTCTACCAACTTTTTTGCATTCTCAATATATCTTAACAGGACTACTATCAATCTTAACACTATTAATAATCCCCAAATTATATTATTATGTATTATATATATATATATATTATAACCATTCATATTTATTTGTCCACAAACTTATTGCTTATTAATTTTTTCCATTATTTCTTTCCTAATTTCAATTAACTTACATATGAGTTACATTCAATTATCACTGACATATTTTGTTCATTGCACAGTCCACCTCCAATGGTAACCTATTAGGAGCACAACTAAATTTCCAGTTTTTTCTTCTTTTCATTAATGAGACCGAAAATTTCAAAGTTTGGACAAAAAATGATTTATTTAATGGCTTTTTGCCCAATATTAGTCGCCGCTCTTTTCATTATTTAAGCAGAGTAGGAATTTGTTACGGGAAAGATAGTAGACACAAAAAAATCCATTTTGTGGGTATTGTCATAATAATAAAAGCCCTGCTCGAGCAAACATTAAATCATAGATAGTAACCAGTGTTACTCGCAAGTAGAAATTCATGCTGAGAACGGTGAGAAGGATGTATTGTATTCCATAAGTTTTACCTTTCGACATATCATTGACACTTTTCAACTAAATGGCATCGAATTTTGTTAATAGTATGCTTTAGTGCGGGTTTCATGTTTTTGGAACAACCTATAACGCAGCGCAGCCACTCCGTAGTTAGAAAACGGAAATAAACTTAAGACAAATAAAATGAAAGATCCGCAAAAAAATTTATTATATAATTCACATTTGTACACGTCAACAGGTTGCAGGTGGCAGATGTTGGCGATAATGTAAAGAAATTCTTCGTTTTTTCAATTTATTCTCTTAACTCGATGCGCTTTTGAGCGAATTGCAGACGAGGTTCATACAACATGGTACTTGTCAAATACGGTTTCAGTAGGATATATATTCTCTCAATTTGTATTATTTCAAAGTATCGGATAACACGGTTTCTATGTAACATAAAAAAGTTTCGTATAACACGATTTTGATACACCGCAGCACGAATTAGCCACATCGTCCGAGATGTATCTACTTTTAAAATTTAATTGACCTAAAGGCATACGTATTAAGTCTCTGTTACTGATTTCAATTTTTGTAATCGTGACAGTTCTAAAAATGGCCGTGCGATGTTAGGTCAGGTTAAAAATTTGTTGGTTATTATGTAGAAGAGGAACATAGTCTCGATGATGCCTAACTTGCTTATATTCATATTTATATATTGATCTTTCGGCGATAGACCCAAAGATTCATTATATTGACTAATAATCTGCTATATATACAACGTTTAGTTCTGATATTTAACCCAAAGTCTTGCTCTGATATCTCTAACATAAAAGAACTCTTTTAACCTTTTTAAAAATTTTTATTTTAATGCATTGAAATGCTGCTTATTAGTTGAGACGATAAAAAATTACTAAGTGAGTGCATGCGCGCGTGGAAAGAACAGAAACCGTTTTCGAGGATGAACGACAGTGCTGAAAAAGCCATCTGGGCATACAAGCGTGCGTAATCCAAACGAATCCATGTATAAGTGACATTTGTAGCCGACATACATGTGGTTATTGAATTGGGGCTAAGTCTTTCGAAATGGTTTATTTGTCCGATTAATTTTGTCGGTATTTTAATAGTATAATATAAAAGTCCCTATTCCTGGCTGGATTCAGGCCCAGGGAGAGTGTGACGCAGACTTCTCTTATATATTGAAAGTTTTTTTCTTACTTCTCATAGCATACATGGCCCATAAAAAACTTAAGCGCCCGCACATAATTGCTTCCCTTAGTAAATATTTTATCAAACAACGAAAAGGTTTTGTTATATTATGGAATTCATTTTTATGCTTTTAATTAACATAATTATGTTTTCTTAAAAATGAATGCATCCATTTTATTATCCTAACTGTTGTAAACTTTCTTGTCTGAATCAATTCTCATCAATTGTGACATTTAATTGTTTATGCAATACCTTGACAAATTCATCCCATTGACTGCGATATACATTGCCGGCTATCGGTTCGCCCAGTTGATATTTCTCGCCGAATTTCTTTATGTGAAACATTTTATGTGGGTCAGCACTAGTGTTATTGACGTGTGGCTCAGTGAATCTTAATTTTTGTGGTTGTTTATAAACCAAAAAGGCATAGCGCATTATGCCGCTGGCTTTCGGAGGTAATGGGCCCATATAAGGACAGATAATTTCACCTTTATTCACTTCTAAGCCGGGCACATTGACTACAAGCCAATGTAACCATTCAGACCAATAAGGATCGTTAGGGAATGGAGCATCGGGATTGCCCATGTATATGGTATAGAACTCATTAGGATCGGCAACCCATACCAAATGCGGTTCATCTTTAGTTTGCGTAGGAGTGAATTCCTTACCCGTACCAACCAAAAGATTACCAGGATATTCTACCTGCCATAAATAAATCAGATGATAATCAACAATTTTCCAGTAGACAAATCTTTCCAAATACCTTTAAAAGATCCTTCGGTGCTGTATCCAATATATCCGGTATAATCTTGTACTCTCTGAAGAGTTTCTCCACATCGTCGTTTGCGCGAACCAAAGTTAATATTAAAACCACTATTAACAACTTCAAATGCATATTGAACTTTAACTTTAGTTAATAATTCATTTACTGCATTATTTATATATTTTGCACTCTTTTGTTAGAGAAAATTATTTGCTGACTATAATAATAATTTTTTCACATTGTTTGGTGCTTTTTCTATGCAACAATTACAATACAAGCTTTTATGCATGTGAAAGACTATTGTGCTCTGATAACTTGATAATTATTTAAATACTTTAATTTGTATTATTAATGTAAAGTAGAAAAATTTAGATTGGTCACGTGAGCATATGTTAAGCAGATAATAGAGGATCATTCTGACAATCAAGCGACCCATCTTTTGATACATAGGCATTGCATTTGAACATCTTACGTGTTGTTTGTAGGGGATGTGGACACTTGAAAATGGAAATATAGATTTTGCCTTTTCATCGTTTTATCCAAAGCGCAGAAGATCCATATTCTCCACCGACTATTGCAAATCTCTGATCTCATGAGGGTGTCACGCCTTTTTATTAAAGCTAAGAGTAAATCCTCATCCACTATCAGAAGTGATACGAACGGATAGATTAGAAAAGTAAAATCATTTTAGAATTCTACCTTGATAAGTATGTTGTTTTCCATGATGTTTTCTTGCGAATTTGTCAGATGGAACGATAGAACTCATATACTCCACGTTCCAATAGCGTAATTGGAATTCATATAAATAAAAAACAGTGAAAGAATTGAAATAAATAAAATTAAAAGGAAATGAGTTTTATATTAAAGTACATAGTTATTGCAATTTACATCACTTGTGGTGCGAGGGTATATTCAGTCTGTACGGATGTACGCAACAACTAGAATGACTTGAGATAGACCCATTTTTTTTAACTTCGAATGATCCGGAAAGCGATGTAGCAGTAGTTGTATTTTGTAATATTAGTTGTCCCTCGACGGTAGATTAGTGATGTAGAGGGAAAACTTTTGTCAACGTGTTGAAAACAGAGAGAAGAAAAAAGCGTCAAATGTCGACAACTTGTGTGAATTACAAAGTGTACACAAAGTGTAGAAATTATTAATTATTGTTGAAAACGTCTATTAAATGTTTATGTTGTATTTTTCCATAAAATTTCGTTAAGATCAATGGTTTAAAAGATAAAAAAAATCGATCTGAAGAATTTGTGAAAAATTTGATGCTTGCTGTTGACGCTATATTTAATTTTTAGTTATTACTTGATCTATTGGAAAAAGTGAAGCTATGAACAAAAAGAAAAGGTTGCCAAAAAAGGATATAGACAAGCGGAGAAATATTGATATGACTGTGCCAACAGTTCTGGACCCGTTATATCGACGAAATTGTATAGATAATGACGTATTTAAACGGTTTTTCATTTTCTGAATAATATCAAAGCTAGAAAATATTCTATATACGATAGTTACCTTATGTAATGGTATGTACACAGAGAATACATAAACAGACATACATATACGCAAACTATTTCAAAGTAAATAAAATTAAAACACCCAGCATGCTATGAGAATAAGTTAACAATAAATTTGTCAGTTTTACTAAAACATGATCTCTACAAGACTCATCCGCCCGACGAAAAATTCCCCATGTCTCGTGAAAAGGCTAACCCAGCAATGACACCTGCGTCCGTCTCATACAGCTTCCAATCCCGTTGAAATGGCACTTAAGTGTGACCCTAAAAACTATAAAGTCCGTAGTTCGATATTCAGACAGGCAGTAAAAATTTACTAGCTCTAGCGCTATAGGGGTTTGAGGCTTCCCTATCCGTCTGTCCATCTATCCATCTTGTTTTCTTGTGTTCAACCCAGAAGCGATAATTTTTCGATATATTTTGATGAAGTTTGGTACATCGACACTTTTGGCCCAAAGAGCCACAATATTGAAAATGGAATGCAGAACACTATTCTGTTTTTATCATATAACGAATATGGTGTGGGGTATTTGGTTGGGCTGTGTCCAACTATATTATTCTTATTCGTTTTTCATTTTGAGCATGAGGGCCACATCGTAAACTGTCGCTTACTGTATAGTAATAATGAGCAATAGTGATATCTGCTTTGTTTAGCTGCGACTTCACAGAAAGTATATACTTATGTAAAGTTGCCGTGAAAATTTTACTTCTAAAGAAGACTGTTGTTGCAATTTTTGTTCCAAAAAAAAAAGAAGGAAACCGGTAAGCAAGTCTTCTTCTTCTTCTATATACTCCTCATATCTACCAACCAGTTGTCTCAGTGAAATCACACTAACGTATTTTGGTTTGGAAACGGTTTTAAATGAGCATAAATACCTTTTAGTGACATCTGCTAGGTTATTAAAGAAAAGGTATGACATTGGGCTGTAATTTCCCAGCAAGTGTTCATAGTACGCAGGTGTTCTCGTCCAGAAGGAGCACGAAACTTCAAGGTAATATTCTTTTGCGCGTAATAAAACTTATTCCACGTATTCTAGCAAATTTTAAGCATCTACTAAGTAAAAAAGAAGAATTTTTTTCTAAATTTACAGTGATGTTTCCCCTACAGGCAATATGCCCCTTTGAATGCATTTTCTGTGAATAGTCACACACTAAACAATGCTCGGTAAAACTAAATGTAAGAATAGCAATTACAAAGCAATAGAGACATTCCAAACGTTTCGTCAGCTAATGTGTTACATGTTTTGTGATGATGATGTTAAGTTGTTGCTCTGTGTTAACAACAAACTTGTGAAATCATTCTGTTATTTGATTGCAGCAGCAAACGTGTAAACGTTCGATTGCGGTAAAAAAGAGTTGTGTTACCTAAGGGATCACTTTACTTTACACCTAAGTGTACATGAATTTTCTCAACATACTGCAAGCAAGCAGCAAACCTACATAGGCTTTTAGAACTCAATTTTTCTTTTCTCAGTTATGTATTATTGCATGTAGTATTCCATTTCAGTTGTAGTACACTTATATAAACTAAACGGTTATTCCTCCAGGGTATACTATAATGCCTTTTTATGACGTTTTTGACGTTCTCTCATACGTTAAATTTCTCGGTCTCTTACTTTAACCAAGAAATTGAATCTTTAGTAAAAGGAAATCTTACATCTTAATCTTATCTGTGTGTTGTTCGAGAGAAATATATATATTTATATATATATAAACGCAAAAAGCGTTGTGCCAAACTAATGTACATATTGTCTAAATATAGACGCGTTAATTTATCGGCAGGTTGATTGCGATCATTTTCGGTTTTTCTTCCCTCCCACCTTCTTTTTTTTTTCTTAATGTGATCAAATAATAATGTGATGTTTCTTATAAGTGTGACATGTTAATAGTTAGAGAGGAATGTGGAAAAGGAAAGAAATAGCGACCGCGGCACAGCAGGCGTGCGCCCAGTAGGTAAGCGTCATGCCTCTACCGACTGATCACTCACTATAACAACGACCAACTATAGTCTACTGCACTAAGATCCGAAAACCGGCTTGATAGTCGAAGCTGGCATATATTCGCTTATGCGGCAGCCATATGGGACTGACATGGTGCGGCAGCCAACGTTGGGACGTTTTCACAAACCATGGACACACATTTCATTTACATACCCGCTTGTTCGTTTCTAAGTTGGGTCCTAACTGATTCTAACTAACGGCTGCCTTCATTTCAAGAGTTAGCAACGCCAAGTAGGTACCGCGTACGCAACCGGGCATGCAGCTGATAATGCCAGGATCTGTTGCTGGCCAATCACACACTGTACCCAGGTCGTCAACAGCATCCCGATCTACGGAAATTGTTTATATACGCAAGAGTATATTAAAGACGTATCTGTTAATTTCGACCATTGTAGTGGCAAGGAAATATGGCTGCACAGTTCAATTTTTGATTGGAAGAATCATTTTGAAGACGAAACTGTAGATTGATGAATGACCCCAAGCATATCCCCTAAGGGAAGAATAGTGAACTCCGGACGGAGGTTTCACATACCGCCAGTCCTCCAGGACAGGACTTGATATCGTCCCATTCCATTTTCAAAAAGAAGATGGAATATAAGAAAGCCTTGTTTCAAGTAATATCAATTAATTCCTGTTTATGTAGCCTAACTAAGTGGTACACGAGTTCCTGGTGTCTTGATAATATAATTCCTCGGTCTAATAGATTGTAAAATTATTACGTGTAATTAAATATATGTAATTAAAAATAGGTATTTGCTAAAAGTACGTCTTAGCTAATAATCTCTTAGATATTAAAAGTAAAACGACGGAAATGTTATCTCAAAACGACTTGAATCCTCAAGACGAATTTACAAAAGTTGTCGTCAACTAACATTGAAAATATTCATTTTCTCTTTCATTTTTTTCACATTTCCAATTTTTCAAGTCTTTTTCGGCAAACTACCTCGTATTCCCTATTCTACTCTATGTTGACAGGGCAATTAGTGCAAGAAACACAATGTCAGCATATAGTCGCCTTAGCGATCCAATTAATTACACCACTTTCATGCCTCTTGAAATACGTTATGCACTCGTGACTTGATTAACGGCTGGTGTCCAACATTTATAATATTAACATTTAGTCAAAAGCTGCTCCACATATAGAGGTTCACCTTGTTCACAATGCTTTATAGAGTAGATGGACAACATTTAGTTGCGGTAGTTAACATCATCAAGATACTAGAAATTTGCATTAAATCCATTAGGACGTGATTTAAAGGAATACAAAAATTTGTCGTTTTACTCAAAAAATGAAAAAAAATGCATTCATCACTTATTCTAGAGTTGTTTAGCAAAGGAAAAGAACTTGATTTCTATTCAAATTGTCAATTTAACTGCAAGATTACGAGTTTACAAATAACTGACTTAAAACTGTTGCAAGTAACATTTACATATACATGCATTACTCTCTTTGTTTGTCGTTAAAAGCGATTACGAACAGTGCGTATATACGTCGTTTGACTTGCTAGAGAGGGATGCGTGTAATCCTGTGCTGACATGAGGAAAAGCAGATTTTGAATAGTTTTCGATGTTCTTTTGTGCGACTCCTTTTTTTCCTTTCTTTGTAGTCGAAAGCGACTAAGCCCTCTTACAAGCGAATTAAATTTATTTGATTGTGCTCAGTATTTTTATTTCGTAGCATCGTTATTTTTACAACAATGAAAATAAAAATTATTCTTGAAATAAAAAAAAAAAACCTAGAGATAATTCTTCATTAGTTAAATGGTATTTTTAGATGTGATTAGCTTTTAAATATAAACAAAAAGTATTTTGCGTCCTACTATTAAGGATGAGCAAAAGACACGCTTGAGTTTTCTTACATTCATCAAGGGTATTATAAATTTTGGTTCGCCTTAGCTTATATTCTACATCAAAGGTTATAATTAAATTCCAAATTTGAAAAAGCGAAATAAGTAAACATAACTCTTGATTTACTCGGTTACACAGGAGGTACTGTGAAATTGTATGACAGAATCTCTTCACATGTCATGCATATCTTCGACGTTGCCCTACAACCAAATATGAAACGTAACTATTCGTAATTACAAATTTTTACGAAAATTATACTTTTAATAAAGGTTTCCGTTCAAAGTCATAAAATACAAATGGTGAGAATGTGGATTACCAAAGAAAATTTCTAATAATGGAAAATTTCTTAAAAGGAGAAATAACACATGTTTGGATTTTTTGCTCGAAACAAGCATCTGCGTAGAGAGAAAAGGTTTCTAATGAATTTTTAAAATGTGATATGCAGTTGAAGAAATTTTGATTTTAAATAAGCAAGACATGCTGAAATCCCCAACAAATATACCAGTTACGAACTCAAAGAACACAAATAAAAATAAGAACGCCGTTAAATACTCTCCACCACTTTTTCTACTCGAATTCCCCACTTATTTTCGTGACAAATTATCAAAAATTATGCGGCGTTTCGACGTAAAAGCTTGTTGTTCAAGCGAGTTGGCTCCAAAAATATAGAGCTACGTGTTCCAGATCTGCCGCAACTAGTTTTTATGTTAAATTATTATAAGGGTTTAATTTCATCATAAAATATCAAAAATGTAATCTTTTTGGCTTACTTTTGTGAGAACTCTTGGACAGAATCCTTAGAAAACTTATGCGGCACAAAACTCAGCACCCATGGGGTCAAAATTTGATTAACTATTACACTGCTATTGTACACCAATCCTTACTATGAAATGTAAAAAATTTGATTTCTTTGCGATATGAGAGTTTACTTTTCGTAGGATGGATGTATAAGGGAGAAGATTCAAAAAATTGGCCAATTCTATCTCAAATTTTCAGATAATACCACCAGTTAACAATTTTTTTCGAGAAATTTTGAAAGTTGCAATTTTTTTTCTATCATGATTTTTTTCACATGAGGGGTGATCACAAAAGTGGTTCGACCCAATGCGTTTTTATTTGTCGTTGGGCAAAAATTTGATGATGCACTAATTTTTATTGAAATCCTTCAAAATGGTTCTGGATTGGCAAATCGTTATGTGGTAAATCGTTCAAAAAGTGGTCCTATCCAAACCAGTTTCAATAGCGTTAGTCCTCGGGTCAAAGCAATTGCTCTCTGTGGGTTGAACACCAGAATATAAGATTAGAATGTGCCTCTGAATCAATCGGTAAAAACAAAAACTGAATCTGTCTTAAGTTTCTCTAGTTGTTACATACACATGCTCAAGTTTAATATATCAACTCGGGAATAGAGTGCAAAAATTTCATCTAGAACAGCAATATTGCGGGACCTAGCTAATCGTAACTTTCAATTTCTCTAAATAAGTTCCTTTCGCGCTAACGCCTGTGCCTACGCCTTTGGAAGGCATTCATAATCTAGCAGAACCTAATTTTAATTGAACCTTAATTGAATTTTAGTTTAACCTCATATATTATTTATCGACACATGGTCAATATTATACATTTTTCGTATTACATTTAGAATTTTAATAACCAACATTCACGTTCAGCCAATTAAGAATTGCTTCTTGTACTATAGCAATAAGAAAGTGGATAAAAACTCTCTATGAGAGTCTTCAAAAAAAATGAAATAAAAAACTGAAGTAAAGCAAACGGAAATTTAAAGAAACTTTACTACTAAACAATACTTAATACTTAAATCGGAATGGGAAATTAAAAAAATTGCTTCAATCAAAAATAGTGAAGAAAGAAACTTTGGTCACGTGACATAGCGGCAACGATAAAGTATCACGTGGCTTGTGTAAAAAAAAGTAAGCTGACAAGAATTCCTGCTCGAGTTCGAATGTTTTTAATCACTTCTCCTGCTTTTTGCACTCACCTAATAACTCGATTTGTCACATATAGAAATGTGTGTTGGAAATCTAATTTGCCATATCCAAGCCGTCACATAAAAAAACATATAGGTATGCCTGCACGCATTTTTCAAAAAAAAGTTTCAAAACGGCTGTGGTTTACCCTCATAAACTCTTTTGCAATAACTAAAAAATTAAAAGCTTTCAGTTCCTTTCTCAATATGTAATAGACAACGAATCTAAAATTCGCACAAATTGGAATATTCGAGAAACTTTATCTCTTAGCAAACAGTGAGCGGAAAATGCGATTTTCTTTGATGCGTTATACATATATCATAAAGCGATGCACTAGTAAACATTAAAAATTTACCCCAAAGCAATAGAATTTGGTTTTGTTACTTGTCTCTCTTTTGAACGTTAATTTATTTTATAAAAAAATATACGCTTTAGCATCATTGCTGAATACTTTGGAAAGGATCCAAAATAATTATTTTTTTTCATCTTGGGTAATACTTTTATAAAATTGCCATCATTATGCCAAATATGCCAACTTTAAGTCAAGCATAACATATTTTTGCCTTTTTCACATTGTATTGTATGCGTTTTGTTGCATAATTTATTCTGCTAACAAGAATTCGAATATGAGAACTTATTATATTCCGGGTATGAATGCATTCATAAGGACAACAAAAGCAAAACATGAATTTAGAATAAATTTTCTAAAAAAAAAAAAATAAACAAAAGAAAAACAGACAACACAAAGGCTTCCGTTACTATACAAATGACATTGATAAAGTTAGTATTCATTACGCGTAACAAAAACAAAAATAGTTTCTTATAAAATCTTGAATCATCAATAATTTTGTGTACTTTAACACTGGAATTGTCTAGAACGTCATTTCGATATTTTTTAATTTTCGGTCCAAAATTGGTTGATGATTTTTATTTGTAGAAAGAGGCTTCGAAATGCCTATAGTCACTTTACTCCTGCGATATCGAGGTGCCGAACAAGCCTTTATGTTCGCAAACGATTTTTTTCTGTCTATTCTACATTTCGAGATGCCGACGACATACACCTATGTATACTTAAAGAGTTTATGTTGAATTTTTACTTTACTTTATCGAATTAGATCGGTCGCAAAAATAAAGATGTGAAGCTGAACTTTGATGCAAATTTTCTTTTGTCCATTGAAAATACAAGGTTAAAACACTGTTGTGATTTGCCAACATACCACCGATAGTTATTTCATATATTCTTCTATAACTTTCCATCCCGTATGTCAAACTTCACCCTCTTCTCTTCATTTTTGCAAATCCGTCAATTCGACAAAAAAGATAATCATAATCCTACGTTTTTGGAGAAATGGGTATAAGTAAAACATGGGTAATGCTAGTGTTAATCTTATATTTTCAGAGTTTTCAGAATTCTTTTATAGAATAGAAAAAACGAACATTTCAAATAATTCTTGAAACAAGTTGGTTGTTCAATTTATAACTTTTGTATTCAAACCCGTGAACAAATGCACCAAATCCACACTATGGAATTTCACAAGCAATTTCACATCCAGCTAATCCGAATAAATTTAAAGGAATTGCAGGTTCAATGCTAACCGCATGTGCTCGTAATGAGAATGATACACTCGAAAGGGAGGAAATCGGACACTGCTCCCTAAACTCCCTCATTATCTGCTATTTGGTGACTTGTTGCGAAATGTAAAGAATGAAATTATAAATGCTGACATGGCAGCAACACAACTTAGGGGCTATTTTGAAAAAACACCTTGGAAAAAAACAAGGTCCGTTTGTAAAAAGAGGTTTAATGTAAAAAGAGTAACTCAGTAGGGAATGTTTTGTGGTATGATTAGAAATATCATAAGCGCCATGTATGTAAGCAAATCAAAGTTGGTTGTCTTTGCAAACAATTTTTTAAACGGTTGCAGTTTCTTGGCAGCCATACATACTGCCCACTTCAATTTACATTCACATTTATTTACTTGTGATCCTATTATACCATTACCGCTGTATCTATATTTTTCATTCAACTGATTGCGAAACCAGTGGGCGCTTTGCAATTTATGCATTTAAGTATGAGTACTTGGATATATATGTATGCATATATGGACCATTTTGACAAATCATAATTTTTAGTTGTTCACGTTTCGTAATTCTGTCCACTATTTCATTTATTCACTTATTCTTTATTTCATAACGTATAACATGTAAATGTTTGAAATGATTAAATTAATGTTTAGCTCTGCGCAGTGATGAAATAAGCGGTAAGATGCAATTTTCATTTGATGTAACCGCTTACAGACTACTCTACATGTAAATGCAAATTTTTCTTTAAATGCATTTTCCGTACTTACTTACTCCTATTGTTAGGTGCTTGCAACAATTTTAATCAGCGACTTCTATAGGTAAAAATGATGAACAGGTGGGAAATACCAGTGTAGATAACGGTTGAATTCGACAGTTTAGAACTTCCTCTGCATAAAATAACAGTTTTCTATTTAATATTATTGAGTTATCAATTTATCAAAAGTCGTCTTCTCCTAAATTCATTACTTTTGTTGTTTATTTGAAGAAATCTACTGCCGTAGGCCACTAAACACGCTCAGAGGCATGTAGTGATGCTGATCCATCATATCGCAATTTTCGGTTTTGGGTTCAACGGTTTAAAAGTGGTGATACGAATTGACTGAAAATGCCATTTTTTGGCCACTTGTTGCAAGAGTTCTCCAGAATACACGGCTGCAGCTCGAATGGGAAGTTCTGCTCCACCCTGCGTACTCACCAGACATGGCTCCCCCTGCTTACCACTTGTTTAGCACCATGGCTTGGCTAGCACGCGGGTCAGCAAAGTTGAAGAAGTGCGAAAATGCCAAACAAATATAAGTTCTTGATATGATATGATGTGACCACGATACGATATATATATATATATATACAATTTTCCCCAATAAATGCAATTTGTCAACAATTTTTTCCTAAAAGGAGAACCTACAATTTATGTCATTACGAATGAGGTGAGAAAGGTGCACATAGCATTGCATAATCGGTCCCTGAAACAACTAAATGAGAAATAATGGACACAATAAATATTTCAATGGCAGGAGGTTATTGAGTCTTGTGTCGTTTTTCGGTGACAAATAAAGTTCAAGCTTTTCTCATTTGCCAGTATAAGAATTATCGTAATGATCGTAATGAACATAACGATATCCAATACAACAAATGCAGAAATTGGTTAGCAAAAACTGCCGCCTTTACTTTTCCAAATCGGCCTCACTTCCAAATTTTAAGTGGTGTACTATGCCCCTGAATAAAATAGTCCGTCAATCTAACGTGGTTATAAGAGATATAATTATGATTTTTTCACATTTTTTCTCAACGCAGGAGCACATGAGTTTTCAAATCCTTTGCAATTATGCGAAAGTAGAGCCACCACCGCAGCTGCCTTCAGAGGTTTTCATAACAATATATATAATACAAAGTCCTACAATAACTGTAGTGAATTTTCAGTTTACATGTCACATAAATACACATCTACATATATAAAAAGTTTGCATAAGGTTTTGCTTTCCATTTCTATAATGTCTTTTACATATAATACGCTCCCGGCAATTTAGAGAGATTAACTCGACAACTGTCATCACGATGCTTGAATGATTTTAAAATTTGTAAAAGTCATAAGCATTAAATTACAATTATTAGAGTATAATTTGAAAAGTGAAATGATAAGAAACACAACCACCCTAAAAATATGCCAGTAAATGTGTATTATTGTTAAAGGAAAAGCGGGGTGAAATCTAAAGATGTCTATAAAGAGAAATTTAGTTTTTAATGCAAGAGCGTATAACACAAACTTACTGAATTATAAACGAAAATTTTGATTGATTGACTGAAAAATGTCGGCAGTTGTGGTAATCATTCAAATAACTCTTCTAATCCAGGAATATTTTGAGTTCCTTCAAAATATGGAAATAAATGCTAAGCTTTTTTAATACATGTTTGCATCATTACTTGATGGATTTTAGAAGATTAATTGCTATTGCTTTATGGAGTATGCTTATGGTTGCATTCGTGCGCGTTCATTAGAATAATATCGGACGAGGAAATTGGTTTATTTTGATACTAATTGTCTGCATTATAAGTACATCTCCACGTACAACTCTTCTTGCAGACAAAAATGCACCTACGTTTACATATCTGTGCCTTTATTTCAATGCTTCCACCTGGAAAGCTAAGGTTTAGCTTATATATATTAACAATTTAGCCAGGTGCAGATAGACAAGCAAGAGGCAGCTACGTTATCCTCGGGACGATACCCATGGCCAACTTCCGTGCAGTATTTGATCAGAGGACGTCACGAAGAACTATCGACGCACTTTATGTCACATAGCAAATATCGTATATAGCATACTCTTACACAAGATGGGAACGCAACTTATAGATCAAAGATTAAATCCGCAAGCTTAGCAGACGTACAAAATGTAGTAGGAACGCAAATTCATTTATAGATATTTCTAAGAAAATTCTACATCATATTTACTAGCACTCTGACTGACTTTAATTAACGTTATGACGTTAACTATACTCTGAAGTAACCATAATTGTACAATACAACTTAAATCGAAGTTAAGAGGTGCCGAAAGTCATTGATTGAAAAACTGAGGCACTGTGATAATCCAAGCCGCCAAATATCATTTGCGAAGCTTCATCTGGCGTTAAGTGATGTTTAAATATTTCGGCTCCAGACTCGTGTTCCGTGTTTGATGAAAATTGAAACTGTTACGAACTTCTCAAAGCAAACAGAGAAGAACTTTGCCGACTGCAACTGATGCAACCGAGCCGAGCATTAGGCAGCATGCCCGTTACAGTTATAAAGTGATTTTTTAATGTGAAAACGCTTCACTACGTATTGCCAAACTTTGTCCAAACATTGTAAAACTATTAAAATAAAATGTCCAGTCTTACCCTCTCTTTCATCAACAATTACTTCTTCTGATTATCAAACTTTTCAATCGTTAACTTATGACCAACTTCTACGGCACTTTCCCTATCATGGTGCGACTAAAATTATGTGGATGTCTTGAAAAGACAACGTATACTTTTGCTTTGATATTTGTAAGATTACAAGGCTAGGGAGGCCTTGCCGGGTAGCGATGGGTTTATTTTTAAAAACCATTTTTTCATTAAGATAAACTACGCATTCACCATGCACTGTGCTTCTGCAAATTTTGAGCAAATCTTTGGTCCGATTTTGCTGGTTTTTCACCGTGGTTTGCCTAAAGAGGATGAAAAGAAGAAATTCTCTTTGTAGACAAAGCTTTAAATTCATGAATGCGGATAAAGTTAAATTTATTTCGCTATTCAGGCTGCAAACCTAATTGGTCTCTTGCAAAGAGTAGGGTGAAAAAATTTTTCAATAATTTGCAGCCTGTAACAAATGCCGATTTAAAACATAATAGGATCATGTATTACAAGAAGTGGAAAGCTAGTAGCCCAACCGACACACCTATATTAATTAATTAACTATTAACTAATATTTATTCGAAATTCCTCACATCCTTTATCAACATAAATGGTTTTTTATTTACTACTTTGAAGTATTTATCTACAATCATTAAATTGAAACGTAAAAGTTTAACATAATTATGTTCCTAAAAAGTTTTCTTTCATTGCTTGCTCCGCATAAAAATTTATTGCATTTTAAAATCACATATTATTGTTGTTGTTATTCATTTTTATTTGCCATAAAATTAAATGATATAAGCCCGTCATGTATCTCTGTCTCCAATAAGTTTCCCATATTGAATGGTTTTAAATCCGCTCTTCTCGGCCACATAAAAATTTAAATACATTAAAAACAAATACAATGCAATCGGCAACAATTCATCTCGTGCTAAAGCAATGCAATAAATTTGCTTCCGTGGATTTTTTATTAAACTGTTTGGTTAAATTATAGCAGAGCGCACGTAAGCATTGTTACGGACAGTGCACAATCCTCACGTAAGTAAACTAATAAAACTTAAAATTAAATCAGTGCAGTTAACTTAATTGTTGGCATAAAGCAATATCGTTAAGGAGAAACACACTATTGTAGCTGCCTAAAAAAAAGGCTTTTTAACAATGTTTTTGGGATAGAGTAGAAGTTAATAATAGCAATAATAGCAATCAAAGAACTTATTAAACATACATTCAATCAATAAAATATATATATATATATATTTTGCAAATATTAAAAAACGACGATAAGCGAGTAATTCTCGCGAGAGGCCTATCGAATATGAAACTGCGTGAGGCAAGTAGCGAAATTTGAATCTAAAATAAAAAAAAATCGCGCGTTTTAAATATATAGACCTAGAGAGGCTGGAAGTAAGAGGGAGGACAGGACAAAACAAAGATGAAGAAAAATGGATCATTATTTACTAGTATATTACGTGCTTGCAAAAATTTTTTCACTTGAGAAAGGCATCTATAGCATAAAAATCTGTAAAATTTATTGGTCTTCCCCATTTCTTTATCATTTTTACCTGTAGAAATTGCTGATCAAAACTTTTGCAAGCACATAATGACAGAAGGAATAACGCAGATAGGTTTATATTGAAAGCTTTACCTTCCGCATTCTCTCACAACCAAAGACAAGATTTTCATAGACTCTACTCAATTTTTCTCAAATTTTTATTATATTTCGATTGGTTATGACACTTGAATATCTCTTTCACTGGCAGAGTATTGCTTACAATTTCATAAGACCGTGGGCTTAGGAGAATAACCATCAAACAATTATTGTCTTTGCGTAACCAGAGGCCATTTTTGTTCTTGTCGAAATGCATATCACAAATTGCCATCATTTAAGTACGAAAACGCTTTAACAGTAAGTTTCTGTATATACTCTCTCTCCTAATGGAAGTTAATGAGATTTAATTGAAGCAATTATTCATTTATCAGTTGTTCATTAAAATTTAAGCTGAACGGACTGTACTAATGGTGAAAACGTTATTGAACGCTGTACGTCAATGAAACGATTGTCAGCTTCATTCAAATGTGTCATTTTTCTACCCACTCCAAAATGTAGCCCCAGCGACCCCATAAAATCTTCACATCTTCAACGGTGAAAGCTTTTAGATCAACTTAAATACGTCGGCAGATAGTTATTAGCAAAAATTGAGACAGAAGGTTGGGAGGTGACATCCGCCGTATATTCCTATTTTAAGCAACTCATGCTTAAAAGCCCATCCACAATAGGTAAATCCAAGTAACAAGTAGTAAAAATAATTTTAAAAAAGCAAATTTTTAAGTGAAACTGTTTTTATATATTACACAAAGGCGAGCAACATAATGCTCTCTAATAAAACAAGTAATGGCGTTATAGTTGGGCAAGGCCGACTATTAGATATCTTACACCATTTCGCCTAATACAGCTATTCAATCGATCTGGTAATAATGCACCTAAAGTTACATATAATTTTTACGCAAAAGCATACTTTTCATGAAAGACCGGCATATTCGAATAATCCTTATGCGACAGTATCCAAAAAAATAAGCCTACGTCCAAATTCACGTGGTCGAAAAACGCTTGTCAGATATAGCCACATCCGATCGAAAGTTTTCGCACAAACTTAGAATGTCCGACTACTATTACAGAGCGAGTTTGGTCGAAAAATTTTGAAAATTGCATTTATTTCCATACAACGATTTTTCAAAATGTGGCATTATATGGAGAATAGTCGAAAAACCATTTTCAAAAGCGTTTGTCCTTGGGTCGAAGCATGTCATCGTACCAAATTTCGTGAAAATATGTCGACAATTCCGACCTGTAGTTTGAACACAAATTTACATGGACCGACATTAGACAGACAGACGGACTTATGTCAGAATCACTTTCTGAATAGATCAGTGTAACAAAAGGTGGATCTATTTTAAGCCATTCTATGTGTTACATACGTCCGCACAAACTTAATATACTCCCATACCACAAGTCGTGTAGGGTATAACAATACTATCGAGTTGAACGAACGTATGAATGAATAGCAAAAGCTCCACATAAGATAAACAAGATTTTCATATGTGCTGGACACAATAAATGCATACTAACAGCATTGTAATATAATTTTTCACTTATTTATGGAATGGACGTTATTATGCTAGATAGCTCAATGGATGTAATTTCCTCAATCACATCCTTGTTGCAATTCAACACCAATTTGATGATGAAGAGAACTATTAGTGCCACTTTAGGTCGGCCACGTCACTATGCTTTTTCTGGTAACCGCTAACATTGCTACATATGGAAAACTATCAGAGAGGCATTGGTTGCCTAGCAACCGTTTATTTAAAGATGTAAATAAAAAGTTTTTAAGATAAGGTTGCTTTCGTTAATCGGAGGCCTCTTATAACACACATGTAAAGCATATAAGGGGAATACTTAATATAATAATATAATTGTAAATTTTTTCTAACTAGTTTTTGTATTTATTTTTTTTTATTTTTTGTGTAAAACATATGTTAGATAAAAATACATTGATTTATTGTATCGGGCAATTGCACACAAGACTTGAACAAAGCACTAAGTAGGTATACTGACAACAAATACTTATATCTTTTTAATAAATTACTAAATATGTTGAACAATTCCCAGTATACATAGTTACGTACAGCAAATGTCGGATCTTAAGTGACAATTACAATAATACAAACTTACTCGCAAAGATTAAAATAGGTAGCGGCCGTCAAAAGTGAGGAAGTGATTAAACATAACACTCCGCTTATCTGTTAGATCTATAAATGAGAAAAACGAAAGCTTAAGCGAAAACTTCAGTTACCAAGCATGAATGATTTGTTACTATAGCTGAGATATAAAAAAACTACCTAGGGACACCGCAAGAAAAAAAAAGAATTTAGGAACTATAGAAGTAAAACACTTGACTATTAATAAGTTATACGTAGAGCATGTCTTTATGATGGGTGTGTACGAATCTTTGCCCTACGTTTGGTCAAAGTACTTTCATGTGCATACACTCTTTTTTTCATGTCTTACAAGAGGGGTGCAAGCACACATTAAGTTTTTGCGGATATATGCAGCATCCAGAAGGACATGAGACAGACCAGGCTTTTGTTATAGCGAGCTTCTCTATCTGTCCGTCTTGGTTGCTTGTGTTCGTTCTGCAGACAGCATTTTTGTATACTGAAGTCTTTTGCCCCAAAGATGACCGCTTAACATATAACGGTTTTCTTTGACAAGTGTGTGGATAGATGTAGTATACTCAAAATTCTCAAAGTCGCATTTTTGCTGATGATAACTGAACTTAATGTCTGAGCTGAGGCTGCTTTTTGTAAGCGTTTTTAAAATAAGAAAAAGATTCAATCGTATTATAAAGAATTAGTTAATGAGACTTATCCTTAGAGCAAAACTGTTCTGATATAATTAATACCAACTCATACCTTTAAAGTGCAAAAGTTTCGTTCCAAGACAATAGTGATCATAATATTCATGGCGTTCGAAACTCTCCGAAGTCTTAATATGATTAACAAAGCAGCTAAAGGTCATTAAAATAACACATTGGGGATTTTAAATGAGTGAAAAAATAAAACGCGTATTTATCTTGAGAAATATACTATTTATCTGGTGAAACGATCATTAAACATGTGGTTGCTGAGAGAACAAAGTCTTTTTACGCATGGACATAAGAGACGGGCCACAATGCTAATTATTGTTCTTAATGTTGCTTAAAACAGCGACGCCAACTCTTATGGTGTGAATACGATACATCTTAAGTGAAGAACAAAAATTTTTAATTTTTATTAACGTAATAATTAAAGCATTCTAAAACGCAGAAATCCATAAAACGACTCTTAGATGAAGTTTATAGACAATTCTATAATACTTCTATAAAATGCATAGGAAATTCTAGGTATGTCAGCAACTATTGCCACTTGTGCGAAAATGAAAATTGGTTTTTTAAGGTTTTTAGTTTCTTTACTTTTATTGATTAACACATATTAAGCTTAACTTCAATCCATTGGTATGCCAGCACTACCATCTAGACTATTTCTTCAAGATGTGTATTGCACTTTCGTGCTCGCCTCCAACCAATTTTGGTAGGGTTCAATCAAAAAGAAATGCTTCGGATTGTCTGACTTAATGTCACGGTCATAACGCCGAAAATAGAAATGTCAGAGCACATATCACTTCCTTTATCATACTAGTAAATGGTAAGTGTAATTAAAAATAAAAAAGTTAGTCTAAATTCTTTGGTATTGAAATTATCCTCTGAATAATTGATTGGTTTTTGCGAAACAAGTTCATTTTTATTGTAGCAAACCCACTACGAACATATTCCATCTGTTCAAGAACTGGTCTCCGTAAAAAGTCGGGTTATTGTTGCTCGATTCATGAAGTGCCACGTTGTTTGGCCCCTTGTTTTGAGAGATACCAGCCTCACCCGAATTTCTCCAATTTTTTCCTGTTTACGAATTTTAATATATTTTGGCAACTTTTCAATTTTCAACAAGAAGAGCATTGATTTTTTATCCATTAAATATTAAATCTCATCTGTTTTACTTTGACCTTTTGCCAAAATTTACTATGCGATAATTTGTATTGCGTTTTATGCACCATAGTGCACGAGGGACATTTAAAGAAAAATTACGCAGTTAAATGGTTAAGTGAAAGACATCTGCACATAATTCAAAAGCTCTAAATAATATGTCGTACGAGAACGGGGAAAAGTTTTTTTGTAAACGATTATAACTTTATCGTCTTAACAGGAATGTTGTCTTGGAACTTTTCAACATTAAAAATATTACATTACTCTTACAAAATATATTCATATGACAACAATTTCGAGAATTTTCAAGTCTTTTGAAAACAACTTTACCTGTAGCAGTTTATGCCCTAAGAAAGATTAAAGGTAAATGCAAACATTGTTTTGAAATCTTAATTCATAGTTGTTGACGGAGGAAATTCCATTTTATTCTCAAACTGAAAATTAAGCAAATTCCTTAAACAGGTACGCGATTTAACAAAAAAAATACACAATCTATTGTGTATAAAAACGGAAAAACGTAACCAAAGGATCAGTCAATACTCAGTTGGAAAGCGGAAGCGATCAGTGCAGTCTTGAGTATAAAAATTTTCTCGAAACGTACATTGCAAAATAAAATTACAAAAAATGCCAAATAACGAGACTACGAGTTGTTCAGAAGAGAATTCGAAAACACAATTTTCTGTTGATATCTCATCAAGTAGAGTTGAAGATATAAGAGTAGTACAACAAAATTCTGTAGACATTGAAAGGGAACCTAACATTAACTACACTAAAAATGAAACATTAAGTGAACCTTCATATCAATCGTTCAACGATGAAAGTTTTGATACATGTGAGCATTTAGCTTACTGCGAATATAAAAAAGCTGGAGAGTACTGGAACAAGACTCCTAAAACAGATTATACCTATTCGAAGTTTTCACCTCATCGACGAGTTTTAGCCCCTGGTATAATAGCCATGCCTAATATGTCACGCCAGAGTTTGGGCGGTCATAACGATCGTGTACGATACATGATTAAACAAGATCCTGCTCGCGAAGTATACATACGTCAACGTTATGCAAACGCTAACGATGTTCAACGAAAAAATAAATCTTGGTTGGCATGTTTCATAATCAGTATCATCGAAATGATAGACACAATTTGGAACTCTTTGATGCTTCGTCTGGGTTTAAAACGAAATCTTGCCATATACCCTTGCAATGCTCGGATAACACGCTCTACAGCTACGCAAACGGTGGAATCGGATTTTACGCACTCACAACCAGATATTGATAACAGAGTCGGGGAACGTTTCTCAGTTTACTTCATAGTACTAGTACCGATACTGTTGCTAATTGCCTTGATAAATCTAAACACTTTGGCGAATAATGTTCAAAAAAGCGTTTGGCTTCTGCATTATTTCCATAATAGATTCCCATAATAGATATTCTTTTATTCTGCTAATTAACTATATTTTGTATACGAAGAAATTAATAAATTGATTGTCTATGTAGTTTTATCTTTTGATTTTGAAACCTGTAGGAGGTCTCAGATGAATTGTGCAAACGAACTATCCGATCGCTTGTATTGTTCTCTACGCGAGGAGTACATATTTCAGTGTATAATAGTAAAAATAAAGTTTTCTTTGTTTACTTATTGACGGAAAGCTACATGATCTTCATAGAAAGCAACATTAAACATTAGATAATGACCCATTTTCTAAAACACAGGAAATAAAAGTTCTTTCCGATTGAAAATTTCACTGAACCGTGAAAATTTGCTTTAGATTTCAAATCGCTGACTGCCGGGCTTTTTCACCGCTCTCAGCATCCTTGCCAAGCGATTGCATGCATTTATATATATGAGGATTGCGTTTCACTTCATTAATCTTACGTCATATTTATGAGTTTTGAAAACTCAATCTTTGCGATATTGAGTTAAGATTCTAAATCGCGCTAAACGAACGCAATGAAAAACTGGTTTAGAAATCGAACCGAACGTAACTAACAATCCTTACCACGTACGAACTATCAAAACATGTTGTAGAAATGTAGATATCAACGTTTTGCCTTGCTATTGGACTTGGAAGTTTAACGGGTGTAAAAAATATAGAGTGCTTTAACATTCGCGGAATTGACGAAAATATAAATATCAATCAAACTATGCAAGGAAAAGTTGAACCATTTTAATGCCCACCGCTGAACACTGGCTACGCATACAAACATATCAACTCTGTCGTTTGTCGTGGAAGATTCAGAAATATGCCAAAAATGTCACTTTATATCCACCACCCCATTCAACACCCAATAGGAACTTTTGAAGAGTCTGTAAAGTCTATATAATAAAGTATAGTCTTTTACGTCTGGCCGTCTGTGTGTTTGTTTTTGGTAAACATTGCCCCGTTCGCAAAATTTAAAGATTGGACCGTTTCACGCGAATAGGCTAACTGGGGGTTGGCATGGGAACAACAATGCTATTTGGGCCTTTTTCCGAATTATTCATGGATTACAGCAGATACAATGACGAAGATTTGCACTTGTATTTTAAGGATGATAATCCAGTAACTCTATAAGATGGTAAAAAATTATGGGAAACTTAACCGGTTTTATAAAATTTTCATTTTATCGTTACATTTTATTTGTACATCAATATGAAACGAGAGCGACTATAAAATGAACGTAAACGTATTCTCGACTACTAGGTATTGTGACTGATTTTGATCATTTTTCCGGCATGGTTTTCCGTATAAACTCCAAAAGTAAGGCAAACGCTTTCGTTAGTTGTGCTTGTGTTAGTTGTTCAGTCGGGATTTAAGATGATCCTGCGAAGTCTGAACAAAAAGTTTAACTTGCATTTATCAGCGATAGTATGTGCGGATTATTAGCGTATTGCTGACGTGGTCGTGCGTACAACACTAAAGTACTGACATAGCTAAAAGGTCTTTTTCTTGTTATGGACCGATGACGACTATTTCAAAACTCTTCAAAAAATTGAAACAATAAATGGTATAAATTTCAGTGCTTTATTTTCATATTTGCAACTGTACAAGCGTGACCATATGATGGACAGATATGCGGACGCACGAACTGATGAAGAACATAGGCACATACTTACATCGACGTAGAATTTTAGACTAAGGAAGAAAACATATACTTTGCGTAATTTGATATATTGACTGATAAAAGATTAATATTATTTTAAACAATGAGCATCGCATGATCATTATTCCCTACTCGCCCCGTTGCTGTCCTGTACGTCTATAAGCCTTCACGCAAGTGAGGAATGTTAAGATTTTACCTTCATATTTAGAGCAAGTCCACGTAACTCGGTTGAAAATATGTCAAAAATCGGAAAATGTGTAAATATTTTTCTAAACAAAACAGAAGGTGTACTATATGACGGCCTAAAATCGATCGTACGTAGACAGTAGAGGGAAACAATATTTCAGTAATAACTCCGATGCGCCCTTAAACAGCTGCTTTAGAATAAGCTCTTGACAGGTATGGAAATCACGAATTTGAATTATTTTTGTTTAACTTATTTTAACACTTAACTTAAGAATAAAATTTTAAACTAAAAAAAAAAGCTGATGCTGTGGGTACAAAACTTTTGAGTCTCCTACAAATTTGAATCATATTTAATCGAAATAACTTATAAAAATTTCAAGGTTTAAAATTGTTTTTATGTATCAAAAAATTGACGACAAGAACTTTAATAATATGAAATAACATGAAATGTTATCAATCGGCGATTGCTGGGAGATAAAAATAAAAAGAATTTTTTTTTAAATACAAGCAAAAGTAGACAATGATTGATACGATATTGTAAAAAGGAGATAAAGTAGTCGAAAAATTAAAAAGAATTGATAAAAGCAGACTAAAGCGCCCAAAAATAGATTGGGAGCTGGGCAAAAAATCTAGAGTCCCCTTCAACGAATTATTTAATACTCTCTTTATTTCTGCGACTGTATTTTCCCGTCTAATGCTTTTGATCGAAGATATCATATACGGAGCAGAAACTCTAACTATACCTTCTTTTATATTCTTATAGCAATCCAAATGGAGAGATGTATTGCTGTGAGCAAAGAAGGTTTGACGGAGGGACTGACTTAATGATGCCTGTCCGGTCGTTTAAACCATGACAGTTGACTGTCTGAAAAAGTAGAGCTACCTAGTATTCGGTTTCAGCGCATTCGTTTTGCTCGCGCGTAACACCCAGAAGAAAGCTTTAGAAACTCTAAAAGATGTAGATGTATTTTATTATTAAGGAAATAATTTTCGTACTTGTTACCAACTTATTGTCTTAACATTTTCGATCTTTCAGTTTGCAGGTTTGAATTTGATCATTAATTGTTAGCTAAATAAACATAAAATCAAAAGTAAACAAGCCATATATAAAAAGGGAAGACGAGCAAATATGGAACTTAAGTTAAATAATTGCCTATAGCTTCTGCCAAATTCTTTAAGAAATGATATCAAATTTTTTCAGATATAAAATATATAACATATATTTTTGAATACTCTTCCTATCTTACACTGATATGTCACCAGTCGCTGGTTGGTGTTAAAACATTCGCTCTACGCCAGTTATAATTTCTTTATTGTTTTTTTCGACGGAAATTCGACCTTCGTTTTCTAGTTTCCGACGAATTCCATTTAAATTGATCAAAAGTTAGGAGAAATAGGAGACGGAAGTTTAGATAGTAACACTGGTAATGTCTCTTTAAGACACAGCAGAGACAGAGCCTTTCAAGTTTATAGATAATTCTACACCTAATAATAAATTGGAAATTGTACTTTAATTGGAATGAATTTTGTTCTGTGCTGTTTCAAGTTTCTCTTCGAAAATATTTACAATATATTTGTTGCATTGCTAGACATTAATCAAAAAGTACTGGCAAGTAGTCGATAAAGAAAATGCGGCAAGTTTTTTGTTTTCAAAGTTTCATTTTTGCCGTTACCCGCGAAGTCGAAAAAGATTCAACAATTTGTAGTTCATAATTATTAAAATTTTTTTTATTGTCTTTCGAATAATCTGTGTGTCTAATTGTAATTGAATTTTTTTAATTGAGAGCATTTTTTCTGTGCTTTTCCTGCTAGTAATTAGTTAAGGAGTATTAGAACTAGAAGAAGGGGGATAGTTTTTGGCACAAAATTCCTTTGGCACGGTTGAAGACCAGAAAGAACGTTGCTGTGTAAATAACAACTGCATAAAAATTTTAAGAAACCGTTGACACGTTCACATTCGAACAAAAGATTTCGATGACTTAAGAAAAATTTTCAAGGAAATGAATGAACGTGAGGGGAATTATTATTGAGTTTCTCAAGGTTTAGTTTGAAGCCCGAAACAAAAAATTTATCGCAATATAGATCGCGTCGAAGAGATTTGAACGCCACACAGAAATTACGGAAGAACTAAATTGAAATAACTTTCAGCTCGTCAAATAATTCCAACTGCTTTATAAGCGGCATTAACCTTAGCGCCCCGTACATAAAGAAAAGGTACATCGACACAGGTCAGAAAGAAAAAGTTAATAAATTTTTCTGTTTTATCGCTATACTGTCCAGCACGAACTCGTGCCAAAAAGTCGTTTTATTTAAAAGATTCGTCTGGTGTTGTAAAAGTATCCGCTAGAAGAAGTCAGATTACTGTAACTCCAAAGTTTGCATTACGTAAGCACAATTTCTCTAATTCCAAATTCTTGTCCAAAGGTGTAACAAAAATTATATCTGAAGTATATTATTCTTTATAGATATAGTAGTGAAAGGTCTTCCTATTTCCTCAAGACAACAAGCTTTGGGAATATGAAAAGGAATAAAACAACTCAAGTCACTAACAGCCACGTACTAGGTCATATCATATAGAAGGCATTATTTTCTGGGTAGTTTTCGGTACTTAATAATCCTTAGGATATCTTAGGACAAGATCAAAATGGCTATAACAAAAATACACAATACTTACTTTTATGAGTTGTGGCCAATCGGAACACCAGAATATACCCCTAACCCGTTTTCTTCAGGTATACGTGCATGCCTTTGGAAGCAGCGTCTTGCGAAAGGCTAATATTCTCGATTTCAATATTCCTGTTACTTGTTGATGACCAATATGAAATCAACACATGTGTAGTGCATAAGGTACTCTTTGTTATTAGCAAATAATAGAAAACTTATAAGAATACAGTAATAGCAATCATTTTTTTTTTTTCCTAATATAAGTTAAAACATACCGTGATGTTAATCATAATCGAAAAGAAAAGTAATGTTAACTGTTTTCGTTATTTCACTTTATCCAGAACAAATTTAGAACGTGCCGCGTACGGTTTACATTCATTGCGCTCTTATAGGCTATTGTAATTATATACATATATATGTACCCATATAAAGATTGAAATAGTAAGAAAAAAACATTTATTCGAAATTAAAAATAAAAATATTTAACACAAACATATGGTGTGAAGAAGCAGTTAATTAAGAAGCAATTAAATTTAAAACCACTTGGAATCTCAAATAGTTTGAAAGCTCGTAACATAAAATAAATATACTAAAATTAGAAAGAAGTGAGAAAGTTGTAAGCGTTTCGAAGTGAAATTCACAAGTTCTTGTATTTATAACTTATGGGATTCTGAATAAAGATCGTGCCAAATAGTTTATCGATATGAATTGCGACTCGTAAATTACTGTATGAAAGCTTTCAAATAAACTTCAAAAAATAATTGCTGATTTGTAGAATTGATCCGTGAACTTGAAATCAAAATGCGTATTCTAACTCTTGGTTTTCACTAACTTCGGAAACAAAAAGTACCCAAACACCAGACAACCAAAGTACGCATGAACATATAAATTTAAGGGAACTTTCGATTTGGATTGTTAGATGTAACGAAAAGAACGAAAATATATGGACCATACGTGTGCAATATTGTTATTAAAAAAGTCGCAGATGTTGCCGCATTCAATGTTGAGATTTCCTAAAATACTTTCTTTTAGCGGCACATTGTCTCTGGTGTTTTATGCAGACAGTTTTATAAAAAAAAAACTTTCCGTTTCAAGTCAATCAATTCGAGAAAATAAATTTTTACTACATTAATTTTCTTCTTCTTCTGCTAAGTGGTGATCTACGCCATCGATCAGACAAAAGGGGGAAAAGTGTAGAAGAACAGCGCTTGACTAATATACGCTTGGACATTTCATTAAGGAAACCGGAAATTTTCGATAGAAACGAAAATTACGGAAATTTTATTTTGGAAAGGGGCTCTTCTGATTTTTCTGCCAGCGAGAGTGCCTATAGTTTTCTTAACCCCACACATTAATTTTCGTACTCTTAGTGCACTTGCTTTCCCGCTTTTTTTGGTTTTTTCTTCGGGGAAAACCGACTAATCGTCGCGAAACTAACGAAATATTATTATAGAGCTTGCTGAAAGAATGCATCTTCTTTTAAAGGTATTTAGGTGAGTGGTTCTAGATGTGCCTAACTAAGAAAAAATCAGTTTACCATACCTTGTAACGGCATTCCTCATTTAACGATTCGAGCTCTAATTGATTTCCTTGATTAATAACTGTCGATAAGGGTTAATAAGACAGCGCGACGTGCTGCGCCAGTTCATTTCCCACCTTATCGAGTAAACTGGGCAGCTGTTGATACAGGGTTTGCTGTAACGAGTAATTAGTTTACAGAGGTCCATAAAGTATGCGCTTTTCCTACAATCGAATAAAAACCTTTTGATCTTAAAATATCGTCAACCGATTGCAAATGACGATCGAGTTTACATGTTATCCGGAAACATAAACGAACCCATGATTACGCTAAAAACAAATCATTGTAGGAGGAGATAGGAGTGCCGATTACAAAGTCGGTGTTCGCGAGTCCAAATCTTAATGCGATTTGATCATACGTGACCGTAGTCATTGTGAAAGCGCTCAGTCGGTAAAGGCGTAGAACTTAGCGATTAAACTTATACCCGTCGATCGGTTCAGAATCGCGTTCTTAATTGAGTTAAGGTCGTCCGGGTCTCTGTCCGCCTGATGTCTTTCTATGTGTTGTTGTGCTTAACCTACAATTTTTAAGATATCTTGATGAACATCGGCGTATTTTGTCCAATGACAAACGCTATTAAAAATGCTTCGGATCAAGCCTCTTCTTCGGCTACTTCTTATATAACGGCTTATTTTGAAAGATCGTTATGTCAATAATTGTATTAAGCGAAACGTCGTAGAGTGCGTTATGAGGATAGCTATTGGCTTTTACTTATTTTAAATGAGTTTCAACATTTCTAATCTTAACTAGAACCCATTAGCGTCATCTTTAGGATCATATTGAATTTTCTAAGGGTAACATAAATAACAAACAAGCCAGCAAATTGCTTATTATAATTATGTTATATAATCAGCAATAATATGATGTTCTTATCTGCTTCTGTTAATTTAACTCAATAATTTTAAGGATTGCAAACTGATTTATTTGTTATGATAACCTTATAGTTAATAATAACATATAAGGAATTAATTAAAAAGCACTTCTTTGGTGAGTATCAAAATGGCGAAGCTAAGGCAACTATGGAAAATCTTGACACGACAAAAAAGCAACGATGGCGTTGAAGAGGAGTCAAAGTTGGCTCGTGTTTTGAATTTATTCGATTTAACAGCATTGGGCGTAGGCAGTACACTGGGTTTGGCTATTTACGTCCTAGCTGGTTCAGTGGCGTACAATACAGCCGGACCGGCGGTAACTCTATCATTCTTAATAGCGGGTATAGCTTCGGCATTTGCAGGTATTTGCTTTGCTGAATTTGCTGCTCGCGTACCCAAGGCGGGCAGTGCCTACACGTATAGTTATATAACTGTTGGAGAATTTGTAGCTTTCACGATCGGCTGGAACTTGATTTTAGAATATGTCATCGGTGAGTAAAATTTTGAAATCTTCGCAAGAATTCAAACAAAATTAATTGTTTTTGGTTAAATTCTTTTCAGGCACCGCGTCAGTGGCTAGTGGTCTTAGTCGTTATATTGATTCTTTGATGGATAACAAAATGTCTCATTATTTCCAAAATTTTCTATCAATAAATGTGGATTTCCTAGGACGATATCCGGACTTTCTGGCTTTCGCCATGGTTTTGTTATTAACTGTTTTATTATCTTTTGGTGTTAAGGAATCAAGCTTCCTGAATAATATCTTTACAAGCTTGAATTTATTGACGATTTCCATTGTCATTATAGCTGGTGGCATATACGGTATGATGAAGAAAAGATAGCGATTAAAACTAAAAAGAATTGGAATGTTAAGATGAAATATATTCCAGCGGATTCGAATAATTGGTCTTTAGCACCTGAAAATGTCCCGGGAGGTTTCGGTAAAGGTGGGTTTATGCCTTTCGGTTTTGCGGGAGTTATGGCGGGCGCAGCAAAATGTTTCTACGGTTTTGTGGGCTTCGATTGTATCGTAACCACTGGTGAAGAAGCTATCAATCCGAGACGTAACATTCCTTTAGCTATAGTCATATCTTTGATTATTATCTTTTTATCTTATTTCGGTGTTTCAACTGTACTAACCATGATGTTGCCGTATTATAACCAGGTAAGGAGAAAGAGTTTTATAAGATTTTGTCAAATATAATATTAATATTAGTTGATTTTAGAATCCACATGCACCTTTTCCTACAGCTTTTGAAAGTGTAAACGCAACTGCGATTAAATGGATCGTGACCGTTGGCGCTGTATTTGCCTTATGCGCCAGCCTTTTGGGCGCCATGTTCCCTATGCCGCGTATACTTTATGCCATGGCGAATGATGGTGTTTTATTTAATAAACTATCTGCAGTAAATAACCGAACTCAGACTCCTTTGCTAGCTACCATAGTATGCGGCATATTTGCATGTAAGTGTACGGGGAAAAATAAAACTGTACAAGCCGTATGAGGACACAAATGCTTGAAAGTTTTTGTTCATGATATGTTACTTCTTTCAGTTATCTATTGTCATCTAGTGATTTTTATATTTTTCATATTTTCTATAATCTTTGAATTAACCCTTTGCGAATGCCAAAGAATGGAATTAGATAAGCGCTTACTATACGAAAAAGATTTATTTTTGTATTATATTTATAATACCAAAATTATTATTGTGAGATAGTGCAGCGGTGGGATAAAGATAGAAAGCGATTGACAGCTGAATCAATAAAATAATTAAATCGTTTTATGTAATGAATAGAAACATACTTGCAAATGTGCTTTCGGAATATTGTATAATCACTAATCAGAGGAATTACTTTATTCAACTGTGAGCGGAATGACCCACAGTATATTATCGGCTAGTGAGAATTTACCTTTTGCCGAGGTATAAAAGGAGTGCAGAGGGAAAGTAAAATTTATTTACCATGTATGTACATATGAAACCGGGATCTTTGCATAGAGCGTACACGGTTGTTGTATAAAAGTGATAAAATATATTCTATCCGATGTATTACCCCTCGCCAGCAACGCATTTTTCTCACTTGTCTAATAATTTCTGGATTCCACGCCAAAAAACAACTGTTGCTCTTTTGAGGCAAACCAGTCAGTGATTCATTTTCATAGATTTTCATACGAAGTGAAGCCATGCTCAGCAAGTGCCTGTCCCGTCGATGGCACAGAAACACGTAGTGAGCGGAAAGATCCGAGATTGGCAAGTAAGCCGCGTGGGAGCACTGATTGTGATACATGGACTTGATGAACAGACGTCGCGTAAAAATTGCCTTGTGCAGCCTTTTTCAATATTTCGCTTTTCGCTTTGCTTCAAATCGAATAATTGTTGTTTTTAGCGCTTGGTATTAACCATTTCCCCAGACATTCTCAGCATTCTTCTGTAAACCAGTAAAGAGAATGTCGTCCGCTTACCAACATGGTTCAGCTTCGCAATCGATGTGAATGGTACGCGTGGGTCTATCCATTAACTTTTGTGCCTCTTATTCTTAAAATATATTCACTCTCCATTCCCAATTAAGATACGATATAAGGACGACTCTCTCGTTCGGGAAATGAGAAAATACCGTCAGCGAATGCTCTTTTTTGGCACAAAACTCAGCACTTCGATGTTAGAAAAAGCATTGTTGTGATACACTATGCATTGCCAAATGTCCGATGTGTCAAAAAGACACAAATTTGCACATGTATGTTTTCTACACATGGTATGGAGGCCATCTGTAGCCAAGTTCCGGTTTTATCTTTACATACGTCGTAAAGACCTTGAGGAGTCCACGACCTTATGACACATGACTTAATGGCAGTAGAGTGTACGTAGAAATACTGTTGAGATAGAGATATACTTGAAAATTTCAAAGCACAAGCAACTAAGGAAAGTAGAAGGTCGATCGCGTTGAATTAGAATAAAAGTGACTTCATATTAATTATAATACAGCATTTAGATACGGCTCCAGAAAGAATTGAACTGCAAACTTTGATGGACATTAGAAGACAGTGTTGTTTTCGAGCAGTCTGCAGGACAATCAGCATTTTATTTTATTATTTTGATATTCGAACTACGTATGCAGGTATGTATTTTTACCAACGTCAGTCAAATTAATGACTAACTATTAACAGCGTCTCCACAACCGTAGCATTTGTAGGACTGGTGTGTGGCCGTAGCTATAGAGAGTGCCGCGATATGCGGTAAAGGCGTATCACTGAGCCCCCTTGTTGCATCCATCTCTAACTATCTACGTACTACACGTATACAGGACAGCCGAGTGATTGATCATATTAAAAAAGTGAAAAATATTTTGATGCAAATAACAATATTAAAAAAAACTATGGAGCCTTATATGTCGTATAACCAACTTTTTGGACGTGCTCGGTACTTTTAGTGTTAAAGCGAAAACAAAACCCTATTTTTACCCTGCACCACTTATAGTAAAACAATATATAAGTTTCGATAAATGTATATACAACACGATATACGACTTGAGATAGACCCGCCTTTTATTACACCGGTGGGCTCATAATCACTCTCCAAGCTTGTCCGTCCGCCCATCCACCTTGTTCCCTTGCTCAATCTACAGGACGCAATTTTTGAAATATTTTAGTAAAATTTGGTACCCACACATGTTTTGGCTCAAGGACGAATGTTATCGAAAATGGCTCGGATTTATAAAACTCCGACTGCTCCGCATATGACAAACTATTTTAAGAAGACTCTGTAAATAGTTGTTTAACCACAGTAGTCTGGGGTATTCAAAGGTGGGCTGTTTTCCTCTATAGTGTTTTTACTTGTTTTTAATTCCATTCTTTGGAAAATGTATATAAATACCTTTTTTATCAACACTGTTACAGTTTTTACAGTACAGAGTTTTACAAAAAAATTGATATTAAAAATGGGCTTTTTTTTATTTTTGTAAATGTTTTCTCCTCCGCTGTGCTTGTAGCTGTCATGGCTCTACTGTTTGATGTAAACCAATTGATTGACATGATGTCGATTGGAACACTTATGGCCTATACTATCGTGGCTATTTGCGTTGTGGTATTGCGTTATGAAGACGAATTCAAAAGTGGACGAAACGATAGCGGAGAACTGTTACATGTCTGTGCGTCGACTCTATTCAGACAATCGTTGAATTTGGGTTTATACGAATATCCGAATATTTTAAGTTCTGCTGTAACAAAAATTGCTATGGTGTTATTTGCTATTATTTGCGCTATTTGGTGTAGTTTGCATAAAATCTTCGAAGTCGATAGTACGCCTGGTCTTGTACTATCAAGTACTACTGCCACCGCATTAGTGTTAATTATGATATCAATAGCAATACAACCGGTTGCAAAAGTCGAATTAAGTTTCAAAGTGCCATTGGTACCGCTAGTACCGTGCTTAAGTGTATTTACAAATTTATATTTAATGTCCCTATTAGATGCTTATACTTGGATACGTTTCCTTATATGGATTGCTTTGGGTTATGCAATATATTTCTTATACGGCGTAAGAAATTCAAAACAAAAAGATAATGATCTTCCTGTGACTATAGTGAGAGAACGGCGTCATCATCTCGGCCTTGAACCAGATTTAAAAACTTATATATCTAATGATCGTAACGTAATATAAGGCAGGCAAAGAGACTAAAAAAAGTTGTTAAGTGTTTTTTTTTGTATGATAAAAAAATTGATAAAAATGAGAACAAAGCAAAATGACTTCACATCCTGTCTTAACAAAGCCTTCTATCTGGCTACGGGCTCTCAGGCATAATTAAAAGCCTTCAAAATGATCGAAAGTTACTTCTGTCCTTTTAAGGTTGCTTTTGAAGGTTTCTATAGGTATAGTATTAAACTTCAAGCCGAGTTTTAGAATACTTTTATTTTTTAATTTAATTTACACTTCAAATCATTTTAGAGGTTAAGTTTGATTGTTACAATGTTATGGTATTTTTATCATTTATTCTTATTATAAATATATAAGTGTGTCGCGAATTGTTTTTTTATTCATAGCGCAGGCTGTCAAATGAAATTTCTTACAAAAGGCGTATTTTATTTTTTTGTTTTTATCGATAAAAGCAACAAATACGAGTGTATGATTAAGTATGATTTAGAAGAATAAAAATTTTTTTTTTTTTAAACTAATAAGTTCAATGAGTTTATTTATTAATTTAGAAACACACAAAGACATAAAAATCACCGACATTGAAGGCCTCTGCTCCCATGCATGTTCTTAAATGCTCGCTTTACAAGCCCATCAACAAAATAAGTAACAGGGCCGACGTTTACATGCTATGCAGAACTTTGCGTAATGCGGTTTCCCTTCCAACGTCAGTCTATATAATCGAAATTTTAAAATCGACAGCTTAAACCGATTCAAACCATACAGTAAAATACATTCGGCCGCAGGCGAAACTTTTATATCCCTCATTGCCGGGATATCCACCATATTTATTTTAGAATTGGCACATTTTTAAACAGATACGATATCTTCATATGAGAACTGTACAGAATAATTTTCAAGATTTTGTTTTGTTTACTAGTGATTAATAATCTGGAAATCGTCAAAAAAGTAAAAAAAAGAAAATTTAATCACTTATAATTTTATGTAGGCGTGACAGATTGTTTCCATTTCGTACAGTTGTTGCAAAAAACGAAATTGTTTTAATTTTTGAAAACGAAAGTGATTTCAGCTTATGTTGTACTGTGGTCGTATCCTTTAACCGGTTTGTTCCAATTTTAATATCAACACTTGCAATGCTTCTGCCAAAGTCGATGCCGATTACTTTTTTTACGGCTAAGGGAATATTTACCAAAGACAGAATTTGATATTAATCAAGAATATACATATACTTTATGTAGCCGCTGAAGCTTGCTTCTGGCTGTTGGTAGTTATTTCTTTCTTGAAAAAAAGATCTTAATCACCACAAAAACATTGTGAAAGAACACATAATTTATCGCATTATCACACGATTACATTAGCGTATGACTAACCACCTTTTTCACCATTATAAGATGCAAAGTACGGCTTACAGAAGCGTTCAAAGGAAACTATCGCAAGTTAATGTTAGACAAATTGTTATGTCAATTTAATTGCTATTTAACGTAGATGTTTTTCGCTTTGAAAGTGTCGCGTTAAAAACGAAAAGTTAATCATAATTTATATTTTCCTCCGGTAAGAGCCAATCTTTATAACTTAAAATTTTCTTTTTATAATTTTCAACGTTTTTAAATAAATGAAATAACCACGTAAAATAAGTAAGAAAACTACATTCACTTTAGATAGAGAATAATGGATATCCCTCATTGTTAGCTTGCTTGAGCATGAGTAGCTTGCAATGTCAAAACTTCATCTATGGAATTAAAACGAAAACTTGCTTGCGAACATTCAGTCTTTTATCTTAGCTTTTAAGTTCATTGGCTTTTCAAAAGCCGAAGATAGATAGGGAAAGATTTTCACGTCGACTCGTATGAGAAATTTACAAACTCTCTGCAGGCTCGCCTACATACAGCGTTGAAAACACAAGGACAGCCCAGCATATCTTTGTTTTTCAATTGTAGGTATAATATAATAAAAAAAATAATATTTTTTTTGCAGATAATCGAAGAGTTTTACACAACGTTCTTCTATATAAAACTATGATATGTGGCGTTAGTGAAGGTGAAGATAAAACTTTTATAATATTCTTCATTTGATTCATTTGAATACATATAGGAATCTGAAATTTGCATAAACATTCCTTGATCGGTTCAGAACTAAAGTTATTGGCTGAGTTCCTAATCCATCAAGTAAAGTTTGCACTCTATTTCATCTTTCTATCTTTATTTTTGCGACTTGGCAATTTTACGACAAGGCAATTTTAAACTGGGTTGAACTGATAGGTATAGGCAGAACGTCGGTGTTTCCAGTTAGTAAAGTTGACATATAAAGGAATTTAACACAAATAAGTAAAATTTTTGCTTAACACAATCCAATAATTTTTGAAGCGCATACACATCTTTTCTGACCACCGGCCACAATTATATAAAAGGACTTCTATAAGGAACTTGTTTTGCTTTTCGGTGTTTTTTGCATTTGTTGCACACGGAAAGGCACACATACTTAGCAAAGCTATATTTTTATTATATCATGTTAATGACATAAGAGTATCGTTAGATGGTAGCAGGAGAAGGATTTTTTAGATATTATCTAAGCCACGAATAACTACTACAAGTTTACAGAATTCAAAATGGCACTAAATGTGAAGTTCCTTGGAGATGGTAATTAGTACACAAATATTTTATTATTTAACATAATTTTAAAGGCTCTGTCAATAAGAATGAAAGTTAAGCATTGATGACAAAAAGAAAGAATTCTGCGCAACGCAGAATTCATTGTTCCTCATAGTTGATAGCTGATAGATAATCACTCCATAAAATAAGATGTCTATGTATATCATGACTCAATGGCTTTCGAAATGCAAGAGAGTGAAAACAGTTTAGAAATGAAACGAGCAAACTATATCACAAAATCAAAGCGTCCGCATGTATATATAAAACAAGTGTATATTTGTATGGATATCTAAGCATATAATAAATACAATAGAATCCACCACGTGCTAAGTAACATTATGACTTGAAACACTTGCTCTCTTTTGTCTCATAATTTGAATCGTCTCTCTTAATATTAATAACAATATCTTGTTGACTCTTACTGTTTAAATAATATCGCAATTACAATAAAAATACTAAAAGCATTGAAATCAGAATAATAACTATATTTAACTAAATAAACTATTATCTTCAACATAATGTTTTCGAATCTATCTATTCGAAAATGTAAATTAAATTATAATAAATAAATTTTAAAAGCTTATAATGAAAACATAAAGAATTTTCTGTTTTCCACACCACCCTCGAGGTACCGTTATAGGCGCGTTGCCAATTGTTTTCAACGGCCCCCCTGTAGGCCTACACCATTATAAACCTAACTCAAAACTATAATATATTTATATAATATCTATATAATTGCATTAAAAATGATATAAGAATGGCTTTGTATACTTGCATTGAAAGCACAGGGAAAACACTTCTCATACATAATAATACATAAAATACGTAGTAGTACGTAATAATACGTAATAAATAAAAAGCCCCGCGCATACATACCAAGTCTGAAATTTTCGTTCCTTTGTTTAGTTGTATCTACTAATACTATTTTTATTGGGTTTAGGTAAGTACAAATATTATTTTCTTCTGTTCTTTGTGTTTTTATATTTATACAAAAATTTTCTAATTCCAGGATTGTACATTGATACAACAAATCCATTTTTAATGCATTTAGACTCTAAACTTGGCTATGACCAGCAATAGGCCATGATAGTTGATGCAGGCTCAACGGGATGCCGTGTGCTCGCTTATAAATTTAACTGTAGCTTTGTAGGTAAATTTAGGTTACATACAAACATAAAAATGTCGGGTAAAACAGGCGGGCATAGTTATTTTTTACTGTCCCGTCTTTCTTTTACCGTGCTCCTTTAGAAAGTTGCAAACATTTTCTTATGAATTCTAAAGGAAAAAATTCTTTACAAAGATTATTGCATATAATACAATTTAGTGTTAAGTTGAGATATTTAAAAAAAATTACTTTGTTTATTTGTTCATTTTATTTTACTGGGAGACTGGGACTTTCTTCGTTTGCTGACAATCCTGACAAGCTGCTTTGTCTATTAAATTACTACTCGACGAAGCAAAAGGAGAAATGGTCATCTACTCCATTGCTATTAAAAGCTAATGCTGGCTTGCGTTTATTATCACATAGCAAAGCAGAAAATCTTTTAAATGTTGTACGTGACCTCTTCACCAAGTCAGTATTTAGTGTAGATATTTATGCTGTCGAGATAATGGACGGTACTGATGAGGGCATTTTTTCATGGTTTACGGTGAATTTTCTTCTGGGTCGACTATCGAAATCTAATCAGGCTGCGGCATTGAACTTGGGCGGCAAAAGCGCGCAAGTAACATTCGCACCAACTGATCCTGAACAAGTGCCACTTTGTGAAAAATATATGCACAAAGTGAAAATTAGTTTGAACAAAGAAATTAACGTGTTTACTCATCCCTATTCAGGCTTGGGTCTAATGGCAGCCCGTTACGAAGTCTTTACCAAGAGTTACAATCCGGAAGAGACAAATATTGGATCCGCTTGTGATAGTCCCATAATAAATAATCGAACTTTAAGATCTTTGATTGCCGTTTAAAACACAGACTTTTGTAAAAAACTTCAGCAGTCTAAAAATAACCTCTCGTGAGTTAAGGACAAGTGTGTTATCTTAAGTGCGTGGAAGAACGAAAGTAATAGAAAACAATTTATATGACGTCTTCAAAGAACAGATCGTAAATGATGTCTTCTTCGAATTTTTTAAAAGTTTGATGGGTGTCTAAGACGGGTGTCTAATTATTTTCTTTGATGTTCAAAATTTCAACATGCGTGCTTGGATTGCGATTCGGATTGGATTCTTGGCTCGTATGCAAGTCTTTTTAGCTTTTACCAAACTACGTTTACAAGGAGAAGAGTTAGTAATAAATAAATATTTGGGCAGTCATTAATCTATGTGATGAATGGGAAGCAGATGCGAACGCATTTGTCTTTTATTAGTTTCTTAATGCAAATAATTAAAGAGCTCTAAACACTTTGAATTGACAAATTTTCTTTTAAAAATAAATAAGCAAAATTACTAAATTTATTTACAAGTAAAGTACTTTTTTTTAAACCACCACACACTTCGTAAATTGCTTAAAAATGTTAATTGAAAGACGAAACAAGCATCGTAACAAATGGTTAAATGAAAAGATTTACAAGCAATTGGCATATAATCAAGGTACTATCGCGACCGATATGCGGGGTACACCAAATTCTTGAAGAAGCACACGCTTTAAAAATTAAGCCCTCTTAAGTAAAATCAAAGTTTTTCAATACCACAAATGAGCAGCATCAGTTCGATCGGTAAAAGAGGTTGCTACTAGTACTACAGGGTATAAAATCACACTGTCACTCCTTCATTTGACAACTGTGCAATTATCGTACTAAAGCGGCAAACATAAGCTTCTTGGAGCTTTGGATAGATGTAGTTTTGTGTCACACACTTTTCCTAAATAATTCAACAGATAGCGCGGCTAACTCCTTACGAGCGATGAGCAAAGCTTACATAATGACGATAGATGGTATGCGGGCCAATAACTTCGACGTAAAAGATGAATATCCTTGATGGCCACATTTGAGGGGGCCAAGAGTATGTGCTATATTTTTTCAAACAAACAAATGGAACCATCCCTAAAGAATATTACCTCCAATAATTGATGCGATTACGTCGAAAAATGAGCTTAATGGGTTTAAACCTCAAAATGTCGCGAGTTTTTAGTTTGAAGTCGTTCGGCTCCATATAGCAAAACTCGCTTGCAGTTTTAATCTGAAATTTCCTATCCTCCGTGCTATTATCAGCAGATATTATTTCTACCCATTAAAACATGTTTCAATAGATGACTTACTGTTTGTTTGCTTCGATTCTTTTGACGATACCTAAATATTGAATCTTTTAGGAATATCCTCAAAGGACGAGACTTGTTTCGAGATGGAATTCGAAAGATAGGGAAAAGTCATACCTAATGATCAACCCTCAAAACCTATTGTACACGCCCTTGAATGAAATAAGAACAATTGCAGCTCTATAAACGAAACAAATAAAATAGAATTTCTGTCACAGGTTTTTTATACAGACCACGAAGGACAACATGTGGACAACGTGTAGCAGAACCCGTCGAAAAGGCGTGAACAGCGGAATGAATATACAACCGGTTTAAAAAATATATTTATTAACTGATGAAAAACTTAAATAAATCGTAAAGTAAAATATTTTAAAGCTCGCCTTTTTATAAAAAAAAACATTCTTTCTTCGTTTATAAATCTTACAAATGCAAAATTTTTATTTTCCAAAGTCTGATTCAAGTTTTATTCTCGCTTTCAATTCCTTGTTGAAGAATCAAAGATTTCATCAACATGATCATCGTAAGGCGAATAAAATATTGAAGAGATCATTATTAACCATTTAAAAAAGAAAGACGCTCTTATTTACTTGCGCGTGTGGCAGGCGCCGGCTAGAAGTAGTTAGAGAAGTAGCTAGAGAAGTAGTCAGTTAAACAGTGGACTAAAAGTTAAATCCTTGCTATTAGTACTTCAAGCAAAAGGAACACAGTGAAAATGTAAATGCTTCGCAGTGTGTGAATAAAGAAAATGCAAGCACGGAGTCATCAAACGTCATTGCTTTACTGCTCCGGCAATGAATGGCGGACGTGCGAATCATGTGACGACTGCAATCCATCGTAAAACCTGCTGAGGTTCAAGTAGAAATTGAGGTTGTCTGTGAAAAGCCCGTTATTTAACTAGCACCGCCATGCCCGATGGACAAAAAGCTACATTTCAATTACCCAGTAATCGTCGATAGCTTATCAAAAATTTCTTAACGGGACTTTGCAAACAATGTTGCATTGGATGCTAATACTATGAATCACTGGAGCGGCCAAACTCCTTATTATCAACATGACCATGTGCTGCTAACCAAAATTTTCTGCGAAATTGCTGCTAAGAACCAAAAGGGGATGTAGAAACATGCATGTTCTACAACCTGGTCAAAAAATAACTTGTAAAGATTTGTGAATGGCATCTTCCTACGGCGGCAATGGACCTTTTTGCGGGACAGGAATATTCTCTGCCTTTAACAGAATGTTGGTGACATCGACCAAAGACATATGAACTGAGTTTCGCTTGTGAACAAAATAAATTAGATAACTGAAGTCAAATGGTGTTGTTCTAAATAGTTTTGTGACATTAACAGATTGGATCAACGTAAGCGCCGTAAGCGATTACGTTATCTATGCTAAGCATGAGTGCTTATGATTTATGGAGCCGTTGAAGTAAAGGTTCATAAGATATTAAACCTTGTAAAAAAGTAAATGGAATCTCAATAAATAGTAAAACTACTAATAAACGGAGAACAGGGATAATTAAAACCAAACACTGGCGCGCATAAATCAAAATAAACGAAATGAATGAATGATTTATTGATTAATATTATTATTATTTGTTGAATATTATTATTATAATTAATTGAATATTAAGTACCATGTTTCGCTTTAGGGCGGGTATCTCTTCCTTACTCAATTAGTGTTAATATTTAATGAATAAGTAAGTATACAAAACTAAGTAAAAATCGACGAGGAATGAACTAAAGCTTTTGTTGGCACTTATTTCATATCTAATCATTTCTCGAATTATTCTAAGAGATTCCATTTATTTTTAAAGACAGATATTGCGTAGTATGAATATCGTCAACAAAATATTTCTTACTTACTTCTAACATCGTGTAAGCATTTTATTGTGCAAAAAACTTTCTTTGCATCGTGAAACTTCGAAAAATCCTTGTTATTGTAAAAGAAAACATTGTTAATAAGTGCACCGTATAAAGATAATTTAAAAATCATTGAACCCAATGGTAGGAAATATTATGTGGTTTCATATGTCATGTAATCACTTTGCGAATATCGTTCAAACGCATTATATCGTATTTCTCGTTGGATTGAGACCGTTTGTCTTTTAATGCTTTTGATCAAAAGGTCTGTGATTGTTTCAGACGCCTTTAGCAGTACATAATTCCCCCTTTCCTCTTTCATCGGCACTCTGAAAATCAATCACGACTAGTTTTTTTACTAGCAGCAATTCAATGATCTTCAATCGCAGGTTTCTTTATATTGAACTAAACAAATCTGATGCAAGAGAGGAGAATTGGGCCCATAAACTAATATAGGCCTCATAGAGAATAACTCTACGAGGCGGACAGGAATAGATTAATGTTTGGATGGACAATGCAAAATACATAGGCCTATTACACGACGTCTACGTCTGTTAATTTCCACCACTACACACTACACACCCTTGAAGTCTTCGCTTAAAAATCAAAAATTCCAGTTGTAGTTCGTTTAAAAGTAGAAAATTCCAGTTGTAGGTCGTTTAAAAAATCAAAAATGCCAGTTGCAGTTCCTTGAAAAGTAGATAGCGGAACGGAAGCTTTTATTATACTTGTACATTGCTTTTTTTACATTCTGGCCTTTTTTTAATTTCTGGCCTTCAAAGTTGTCTTTAGAGCTCCATTTCGTAGGCAGGTTGTACAAAGACACATCCGAAAAGACAAGACCAGAATATCGAAAATAATAAAGAAAATTTCAATAGACACATTGTTGTGTAAAACATTACTAATACAATAAATCATTAAATTTTTATGTATTTACACGAATACGCATGAACTCTCTTTCTTTTCTTGTTTTATTATATGAGCAATCGCTCAATCCACCACCTTCCATGCCTGTAAATTTTCTCTCACTATAACTACGATCGCATATCAGTCGTAATTGAAGTACAGTCTACCTCACTCAGAATCACTCCTCGGTATGTCGATTTAATGGTTACACTTTTTAATTCCTTGAATATGCGGTATAGACAATTGTGCATAAGTGACTGTACCTACAAAGCGATCTATATGGTTTTTAAACTTAACCAAATGCAAGTAAAAAGAAAACATTTCAAATCAATTTGCATTCCAAGACAAAGTTTCCAGGTAATAATTTCGACTTCTAGACAAGGGAGGATAGCCCTGTCAAAACTACTAATTGCGTAATTGAAAAGTTGGTCAGGAATATTTATACTTAACAAGGTCTTCCACAGTTATACTCATAATACCCTACGTGACAATTGTACAAATATCTAAAGGAAATTTCAGTAATATGCTTGATGATGGATAAACAGACTTACTTGGCTAAATTGCTGAACTGATTAGCAATATTTACCCCATTTTGATATTTGAAAATAAACTTCAGCATTTTCCTATATCGTGTTGATAAAATTCTATTCTAATCAAATTGTAATCACATTACACCTGTTAAAAATTGAACGATAAATTTGTCAGTAGGTAGCTTGTGCAAAAGCTGAAATCAATATAATATAATAGATAAGCTTCAATTTTATATAAAAAAGTAGAAAACATATAATAAAACAAAGCTATAAATATTCAGCACATGGTTTAGAGCAAAAATAGTATTAAAAAGTTCATGGAATATATTTAATCGCGCGTTTACCACGACCGTATTAAGTGAGATATTCCTTTATCGTCTCTTTGTTTTTCTTGATTGCAAGGCATAGTATGTTTAAGTTATTTTTTGCCATAACACTGTTAGCTTTCGCCAAAGCTGACTTGAAAAGTTTACCTTTGAAGAGGACGGAGAACTTTCAAAAATCTTATGGAAATATTTTAGCAGAATTATCGCTGTTGCGTAGCAAATATGGATTGCCCAGCAATGATGGTGCGTCCAGACAACAATTATCTAATCACCTGAATGTGGAGTATTATGGCAAGATTACTGTTGGAACTCCGCCTCAAGAATTTCTTGTTCTATTTGATACGGGTTCTTCAAATTTTTGGATCCCATCCAGCCGTTGTCCTGTCAGCAATCAAGCTTGTCATAAACATCACCGATATAATTCATCAGCTTCTAGCACTTATATACCTAATAATGAACCATTTTCTATTCAGTATGGCTCTGGAAGCGCGAAAGGATTCTTCTCAACTGATGTTGTAAACGTTGGTGGTTTCGCTGTTGAAAATCAAACCTTTGCGGAAACTACTGAAACTCCCAGCAGCATATTTATGGAAACAAATTTCGATGGTGTCTTTGGTTTGGGCTTCAAAAATATTGCTATTAATGATGTGGTGCCGCCTTTCTACAATATGTACGCCCAGGGTCTAATCGATAGGAATGTCTTCTCTTTTCACTTGAAGCGCGATGGTACTAACGTTAATGGCGGACAATTGATTTTCGGTGGTTCTGATGCCAACTTATATTCCGGCAATCTAACTTATGTTCCAATTAGCGTTCAAGGCTATTGGCAATTTGAAGTAGATAGCATCACGATTGCTGACGTCAAGCTGTGCAATCATTGCCAAGCTATTGCTGATACCGGTACTAGTTTAATTGTGTGCCCTAAAGAAGCTTATCTAGCTTTGAACAAATATATCGGCGGTATAGCTATGGAAGCGGAAGGACTATACCTGGTAGATTGCTCGACAGTTTCCAGTTTGCCCGACATTGATTTAACTATTGGAGGAACGACGTTTTCTTTAACGCCTAATATGTATATTACCACAGTTCATAACGGTATTATAGATTTTTGTTTTTCTTGCTTTACCACTTTAGACATGGATTTATGGGTCTTAGGAGATACATTTATAGGAGCTTATTATACTGAATTTGATTTAGGCAATAACCGCATTGGTTTTGCTCCAGCTGTTTAGATGCAAATTGAAATAAATTTTAAAGAATTATTATAAAATGCATATAGACGACAAGATCTCTCAGCGGATTTTATAAGTTACAGTTTAGACAACAGAATATATTATTTGTTTTTGTTCTAAAGATAAAGAAATAAAATATTAATATTAATATTAAAATCTGAAAACTATTCTAGCAAACTATTCATATGGGTCCAAATATTTTCACGTTCAGTTCATTTTCAAAGCTGAAGATTTTGAAGAACGGTTATTAAAATTTCAATTAAAAAAAAAAAATAGAACGAACAAGTAAGAAAATTGTATTTGGGCGTGGCCGAATCTTCTTCTCGCACCACCTTCCAAATTCGAGCAAAACCGTAGACTTTTATTTTCCTTTTTCCTTTTATATTCTTATCTTTTCTTTCTGGTACAACGGGGTTTCGACTTCCAGCTTTGGGCTGTCAGTGAGAAGGGCCCATTACGGGAGTTTCGTGGCGGCTGTGGTTGGCCAAATCGCGTGAACGACTTTGTTGGCCAAAAAACAAGCAGGGATTTTAGATAAGTCTCGTTCTTATCAGACGAAGGAGACATCCATAGATGTTTCTCCATCTGGCGTTTCTCCACTTCCTGTCATCGAACACCGCAGGATCAAGCCACTGCACAAACTCGCAAAAAAAAAAAAAGAAATTTAATACTTCATACTATTTAGAGTGGATTGCCGATATTTTTTATTTTGTACAGGTAGTGTAAAAACACCCATATAATACATATGAAAATATTTATTGTTGTACCTGTTGTAGTTTATGTTGTACTATACAAGTTTCTTTCAACTGGGCCTATTTTCAATATAAGCCAACGTTCTTCGCAGGACATTGTTTAACACAAACATGAGGCGGACGGACGGGCGAACTTACAGATTGACAAATGGATATGTTATGGTCGATTCAGGATTTCATATTGATTGAGAATTTGTATGCCTTATGAAATTTCTTTTGGGTAAGGGATGTGTTTTGACAAAAGCTTATTCCCTCGTCCTTAGGTGAAGGGTATAAACAATCGCTTTCGCGGGTTACTAGAATTTCATATTAAATTTAATATAACAGACTATGCAATGACATTCCTTCGAAATTTTCTTATCTTGATTATTCTTTTCTTTTTCGAATGCGGTTTTGGCTTTTTCTTGTTATAGCAATAAATCTAGCCAATGAGAAAATGTCGAAAAAATGCTCCGATGCGAACGATTTTCAATACCTCTCGTCCTTGGGCTAGCATACGTCAACGTATCGTGTTTTATCAAACGATCATTTAGTTCGACGTAGAAATGAAAATAGGTTCGTCGCTGGCAATTATAGTTATCAGATATATAATAATAAGGTGTCTACAAGTTCGATTATTTTTTAGTTTTAAATTGTACCGATTCTTTAAATTCTTCACAACTATGCCCACGTTTGACTACGAACATTATATATTATACATTTCCTCAGCTGATTAACCTGCTAATTGACGGACCACGCTATTTGAGTTTGAATCACATACGGTAAAATTTGTTTAATACTTTCCGGGTAAGAGATAAGAACTTAGATTCCGCGCGATAAGCATGTACAGTCTTACAGGCTTATATGCATATATTGAATCTGCACTTCCTATCCATCTTCCTTAACAACCTTTTAATGAAATTTAAAAACATAAACCTACTGGAACAAGATGTTTTAAAGGTTGGAATATATGCTTTGTTATTGACTTTATTAAAGATTTGTTAATAGACACTGAGCTCTCATGCGCATTCAGTGCATTTATCGCATTTTCTTTGATCTATTTTCATAGATTTCCAGTAATTGTTGGTAAATATGTTAGTTTTGATTTAATCATAATTATTATATAATATGTACGTGGTCGCTGTGTTGATGTTAATATTCAGAATATTTCTCTACATCGCTATTCATAGCTTCATGCTTTCATATAAATATGATATTCTCTACAACCGCTTCACCAACACGAATCATTTACATTACCATGCAAGTATTTATTTTCAATTCAATCAGCTTGTATATGCTTAATGCCAACTCTCGAAGCAGTCACTATGACAACTATTCAATACGAAAGCAGTTGTAAGCTTTATAATTATTTTTGTTAACAAAGCATTCTACTTACAGACATGTTCGTAGGAAGGAATGTGAGAGAAATTTTGTAAATTGCTGTTTAGATATACTAAGAATATTTCATCCAAATGATGTTTAAATATTTATATACATACTATAGAATATATATATATATATTTAAGAATAATCGAAAAAGAAACTAAAAGCATCAAGACGCACTACGAGTTATTGTTTATATTTTACAAAAAATTACGATAATGGAATTTCTAGGGTCTACCAAAATATTTAATCCTATCCCTCGACCCATGCATCTATCCTCTTATTATCCGGTCTGAAATGTTTTTAGTCACCAAAAGTTGACACAGATGAACAGATCTTGAGGAAAAAGGTGGGAAATCAACGCGATTTACTTACAACCACGCTTGCAGGAGATATAAATCTATAGCATGCAATTTACAATCTTTGCCTAAAACCACGCTTATTCGAAAAAAATTCTTTCACGATATAAAACAACGGGGAGTTGTCGACTTATGTCTGTTGGATTAAAATGTGTTTCATGAGGAGCCAAAGGAAAGAATTTTTGACTAATATCGCATTTATTGGGAAAAAAATTGTTCCATGATATAAAGCAAACAAAAGGAGCCAGTCTATAAGTGACGTCGTACTTATTTGAATAGAATTTTTTCATGATATAAACCTGCGTGAGTATATATATATATATACATATATATATATA